>WSTG01000019.1:0-51883 GCA_019616325.1 Ceratobasidium sp. 394 | reverse complement strand
AGCACTCACTCACACCGCTTGTGCGTCAACCAGATGCTTCCCTTGGACGTATTACATTTATTAAACAACTCTGCCAACCGCGTCAAGAACTACGTCCTAATTCAGCACTCTCAACCCTTCTGCAACTGGAAACACTCACCACCTCGTTCTCGACGAGTTCCATGATGGTGGGCGGCAACGAGGCAAATCTCGTTACACGTTACACCGGTGCTCTGACTCGGAACCACCGCACGTGACACTTGCCACATGGGGTTATTAAGGGACTTGCTCCTAACCGTGCGACGCGCCATCCCGACGACCATACCCCACAATGAAGTCGGCTCTTGCGTTACTCTCTCTTGCGTCTTTTGTGGCTGCCACGCCCGCTCCCGTACCTGGTACAGGTGACCAGATCCTTGCGGGTGTCGAGGCGATTGCGGAAAACGTCCTGGGTGACGTCTTTCGTGGCGCCGAGCATCTTTTGGATGCCGTGTTGCATAGCAGCGAGGAGGTGGTGGACAAACTCAAGGTCCAAGAGTGGACTGTTGGGAACACCGAGTTTGTCAGGCAGGATGATGTAGTGTGTGAGTAGCTCGCCGAGAGATAAGCTGCGCCCGCAGTAGTTCATGTGCTGATGGCTGTCGTTAGACGAGAGGTTCCGTCACGAGTCGTTCCCGGGGTACCAAATCCGACTGAAAGAGCCCCAGCTATGTGACCCCACCGTCAAACAGTACAGTGGCTATCTCGACATTGCCGAGGACAAACATTTGTTTTTCTGGTGCGTTTTTTCGATCAAATGACGTTTGAACATGAGCTAATTTTAGACTAGGTTCTTCGAGTCGCGGAACAAGCCGTCCAAGGCCCCGCTCGTGCTCTGGCTCAACGGTGGACCGGGGTGCTCGTCGTCGACTGGATTGTTGTTTGAGCTTGGCCCGTGCAATATCGCCGACGGGGGGCGTAATACGACGTTTAACAAGTATTCTTGGAATACCCATGCGAACGTGTTGTTCCTCGATCGTATGTGCCACTTGTTCTTAATCTATCTCCGCTTGCTCATTTCATTTTAGAACCTATCAACGTCGGGTATTCCTATTCGGAGAGTGGTACCGTCAACACTTCACCCCTTGCTGCCGAAGACGTCTGGTCCTTCCTCGAGCTCTTTGTGAACCGCTTCCCCGAGTACTCGGATACCCTCCATATCTCTGGCGAGTCTTATGGCGGAACATACCTCCCCAACATTGCGCACGTGATCCACACCAAGAACAAGGAGATCAGGGCTCGCGAGGCGCAGGGATTGCTGCCTAAACCCAAGGTTCAAACGTTGAACCTCGCGAGCGTCTTGATCGGAAATGGTACGCTATCCTGCTTCTGGTTTGTGCGATACCGCTCAACATGTTAATAGGCTTGACTGAACCACACACCCAATTTGCGTCCGTGCCTGAGTATGCATGCGACGGGCCTTATCCTGTCTTTGATACGAACGGTCCGCAGTGCACCAGCTTGCGTGCCAAGGTCCCGACGTGCCAGCGTCTGATCAAGAGCTGCTACAACTACAACAACCGACTGAGCTGCGTTCCTGCTGCGCTGTATTGTTGGTCTCAGCTCTTTGGGCCGTTCCAGGTGAGCCTGACAACAGTTTCCAGTCGAGAGTCGGGGACTGATGTGGGTTGATTAGCAACTCGGACTTAACCCGTACGATGTCCGTCGCAAGTGCAAGAAAGACGAAGATGGCGATTTGTGTTATCGCCAACTCGAGTGGGTCGAGAAGTATCTTAACGACGATAAGGTCAAGGCTCAGCTCGGTGCGGTTGCTTCGCGCGAGTTCAAGAGTGAGTTTTCTCTTTCGTGCTTGTGTTACTTAAATTAATGAGTTGGGTAGGTTGCAACATGCAAGTCAATCAGGCGTTTATGATGCAGGGCGACGGTATGCATAACGCTGCCGCTCTCCTCCCCGAGCTCGTCGAGGATGGTGTCCGTCTGCTCATCTATGCCGGAAACGCCGACTTTATGTGCAACGCTATCGTACGTCCTCTCCACCCATCCCCACCCAACCAACATCTAACATTTTCCAGGGCAACCTCCAATGGCTCGAAAACCTCGAAACATCCTTCCAAGCCGAATTCAACGCCGCCAAACAAGCGCCCTACATCCCTCTCTCGTCCAAGACAAACAAGCCAGCCGGGTTTGTCAAGACTGCGGGTGGCAAGGGCAAATTCACTGCGGGCAATGTGACGTATGTGCAGATTTACGAGGCGGGGCATATGGTGCCGTATGATCAGCCCGAGGCTGCGTTGGATATGTTTGTGAGGTGGATTATGGATGCGCCTTTGACGTTGACGACTGGTCCGTGAGGGGTGAAGGTAATGATTGGGATGAGTGTATTTATTTAAATGGAGGTGGAAGAGAGACTTTGCGAGATATGTTTGGTGATATTTGTACCATGTTGTTGCCCGGGGGAATCCAAGCTCGCTGGGGGTAGTGTTGGCGGCGAGGGCGAGGGCCTCGGAACTCGCTCGCGAGCACACTCGGAAAGAAGCCGTTTTTAGGCTCGCGAGGGCCGCCGAGGGAGGGTCCTCAGCACAGTGCTTGACGTTTGCTGACAAATTCGAATCCGAGGGTTTTTTTGAGCTTTCCGAGTTCCGAGGGCGAGGGCCCTCGCCCACGCTCGCCGCCAACACTAGCCGGGGGTCTTTTAAGGTTAAATTTATCCCAGGTGGACAAGCGTATATTCTAACCCATTCGATCCCCCTTCCGTGATCGTCAATAAAACACATCCAAATAACCGCAAACGCATAGCACCCACCATGTGATTGTATGCACCCAGCACCGTGCATTTTGTGACGAGTACCGTGCAGTTTTACGTGACGTGTGAGCAGCAGGGTGGGACGGACAGAGTACATATAGTAGAACGATATAGGATTGAAAACGTAAAGGAGAAAGCTGGGCTAAAAACGGGGATAGCCCTCGACTGATCCGGCTAGTCTCTGTAATATTGTGAAGACCTAATGATGTTGAAAACCAATTGAATTACGAGGTGGGGTATTTAAATCGCCGGGGGTCGAAGAGTGCCCTCAACGCACCCCTCGAGCTCTTTACCCCGGACGCATCATCGTTCAATGCATCGTGACGCGAGCTCCGAGCTTGACAAAGAGCCCGAAGGCACCAAGCCAGTTGTACCCGTTCTACATTTGCGTGCGGACACAGTGAGAGACGAAGAGTTCGGTTCCCCTGACGAAAATGTTTTCCTGACGGTGAGCCGGAGCGCCGCGAGTAAAATTACTAGTTTACTAACAACCCCGCCTCAGGTCGAGAATGTGACCTTTGTCGTCTACAAGTCAAGGCTTTCGGAATTTCGTAAACTCAAACCTATGCTGCAGTCTCATACGGAGATTGAGCTAGAGGGGAAGGCTATAGATTTTCGCCATACCTTCAGGGTGCTCTGGCCAAAGTAAGTTTCTTGTGTTCTTGTACTTCCCAGTTACGCAAAAGTTGCTAATCAAGGTAGGATATTCTATTTCTCGAGCTCCGAGTTTGATACGGCAGTCTGGATGTCGGCCCTCCGGGTTGCAACCAACTATGACCATCCCACGCTCCGTAGGTTCGCCATTAGTAATTTGGAGCGTAAGGAGCTTCCTATCATGGACTATGTGCCCCTTGCCCGCGAATTCGACGTTCCACATTGGGAGGATCGGGCGACGAATTACTTAGTCTCTCGCGACGAGCCTATTACTGTCGAAGAGGCTGAGCTGCTGGGTATAGAATCCTTCGCCAGGGTGGTCGTCCGTCGAGAGCAGCGGCTTGTTCGGCGACTCGATCAGATGCCCGCCAAGCCAACCGGTGAGTCGCATGCCATTGAGGATAGTGACCCCCGGGCCAGCCATAAATACTTCGAGTCGGGTTGGGTCCTTCGGCCTAAGATGTCACGGACACGTCGGGTGAGAAACCCGATTAATCCAGTCGTCCCTTTGCGGGGTTCCTCGAGCCGTAAACGCCAAGAACGCAAGAGCGAGGCTTGTTAAAAGAGGGTCACGGAAACATCTCATTATTGCTGCCTACACACCATGGTTTTGTCAAAAAGGACGTTTTATTTGTATATGTCGCTAGCTCTGCGAACCACTTAATATGCCAGCCCGTTCTTCAATTTGCTATATATGCTTCAGTCTGCGCTTTTTTGGCATATGATCCCCCGCGTTCTGATGTTGTCAAGTCATATGTCCCTTTGTCTTCACATTTGGATGAGAATGGTCGAGTACTGCGATTACTGGCGCTTGGGGCTAGGCAATGGAAGGTTTTGGAGTTCGCTTAGATACACGAATAACAAAGTTAAATAAGCGACCAGTCCGGTCTCTTGGCGCAGCTAATTGCTACAGCATTAGGGGCTGGCACGGGTGGAAGATACATGTCGTTGATCCGCATGAATCCGCAAGACAGCGGCGATGTTCGGTTAATGTCTGGATAACAGATGCATGTAATCAACATCTGCTACGAATCGGTGTAGGTGACTGCGCGTACGTAGTTGGCTAAAATTGGAGATGACCTTGGTTCCGGTGTGCTGGTGGATCGCGGAGTTGTCATCTGTACGAACACACTTCGTACTCATCCGTAACTAGAAATGCATATTATACATGTATGCGCGTTCAAAAACATATCTACTCTTGAAACAAACGTATTCAAATGGGAATACTATATCAAGTAATTGGGTTACCAATTTCCGCATCTTGCCGAGCTTGGGTACATCAAGTAGCGATTTCTTTTTGATAATTTGCCGGAATCCCTGCTGGACCCATATCAACGACATAATCTAGCAGGAACGCAACCATGCGTATCCTTTCCTCGTCCTCTAGCGTTATAGGCTGTTGATTATTGGAGTCTGGAACTCGGTAATGCTCCCGTAGTTTTTTACGGAACCCGGGCAGACTAAAGGCACCAATTACGCCGAAAGGAGATACCACTTTGGCCCCTGGATACAAACCAATGTCAGTAAACCGCGAGCTCCCGTTAAACTCTTAGTATACCTGTAAGACCCCATAACAATGGCCTACCAACTAACCACAAGTATATCCCCTGAATCAGCGCTAACAGGCCTCCAATTAAGCCAAGAATGTCGAACGCTGAGCTATCCCTGTATTCTTCGATGACTTCACAACCGACATAGCTCCGCGCATCGGGCAGGCCGAGGTCGGTATCCATCATGGCCGGGCTCCCTTGTGTGGCGGGGAATATGAGGCCGCTGGCCACTGAGGCGTTAGTACGCGCGAGTGTACTGACAGTGTCTGAAAAAAGATGAGCCAATATCATTGTGATCGCCTTGCAAGTTCCGCTTACTTATGGGTCTAAGGTTTATGGTAAGATGCTCCTACGTTACTGGAAAATCAGCTGTCGTTAACAGGTAAACTCATACTAGACATACCGGAGAGTTACCAGCTATGACATCCCGAAAGAACGAAGATACTATAAATCTCCTTTTCGTAAGGCCAATTTCTGCGCGCCACTGGTACCCTGGGAGAAGCTGCCAACCGGTGAGCAGGTTGGGGGCCGCAAAGCGTCTGCTGATATCTGAAATATCCGCAACAATTGGATCTGTATCAGAGAACCAGACTTTGAGGGCAGGGCTGATGTTGAGAGATGAGGTGTTGAGGGAACGCATCGCCACATTAAAAGCGACAATACCATCTTAGTGCAAGATAACTGATTCAGCCGTGCTTCAACAGTCAAAGGACATAAAGGCCAACCTGGGGTGCTCATTTGGCACATTGACGAACAGTCAAACACCTTGAATGGTCCTGCAAATGTCGAACTGCAAGCCCCTATAGATTGCATGAGCCGTTAATGGATGAGTGGTTTTGGCACCCCGAAATTGACACGTACGACTATCCTGGAATGTACCATTGAGGTGGAGCTTAAGGACTTCGACATTAAGGCTGTATGAATCTCCATTCGGCGTACTTGATCCGTACATCTGAAGCTATTGTCAACCAAAACGGTATTTATAATAGTCACCTCCGTACTTACCGCAGCGAACCTAGCACCAATAGCTCTGCAACTCCGTGGAGTACTTGTTTAATCCACCTCACCTCATTTGGTTAAGGCGAGCGTGGATTTACTGCTCCTGTCCCAGAGGGTGGGTGAACTTTAGTAAAAGCACATTTGTATGCGGGTTATAACGTGGGTATCTGATAAAATGATGCCTTACCTGGTTTATGCTATAGTTTCGGGGAGAAGCACGGCGGATTACCGTTGGTCCGTTAACTGCGCAAAACTCAAGCTTTCCGTGTAATGTGGCAGTCTAACCGTTAGAGAACTTACTGCTCAATACAATGCCTCCCTTGGCGCTGCTCTTCAGTGTGCCTCTTTAAGACACACACACACCCGCTCTTCCGTTTGATAAACGTTAACTGAGTCCTAGATGGTCGAAACACTATACTACTGAAGCACGAATGCGGAGGCGTGGAGTCTCAACTGACGTTCCCAGGAGGGAACTCTCCCACAACCATCGATGGGCTCAGGCCTCATAGTAAGCGCCACCTTCGCAGATTTTTCCAAATTAGCACATGTATGCTTGAATATTTTTGAATAATGGTGAAGTGATGATTCAAGAGACCGAGGCTAGACAATGGACACAAAGTTTATCTATCTGGGATTTGAGAAGGACTGGTCAGTGTGTAAATCGCACCTGGCGTCTAACTGAGAGTTCGGCGGGGGATGAGCGCAGGTAGTGCGATCTCCAGGCACCTTAGGTATCGATTTGGTCAGGCTCAACTGGAGGTGCTCGCTAGGGGCGTTCGCCTCCCACTTGTAGGAGTTTTGGCACGATGTAATGCGATTTGACGGACTCGAGGCTATCAAGCATGCCACGCAGGACCTAGCAGAGTGCGGGTGCTGTTCAGATTCTTGACGTGTCGGCAAAATCCCCAGGAGCTCCGGAGCGCTTGGTAAACAGGTATTTGCCCGTGTGCGCTCCTGATTATAAACGAGCGTTGGGGAGACGGTACTCGCCGCGCTCATGAGCGCTCGTTTATAATCCCCAGACAATTTGGTTGAGCAGCCAGCGAGCAGCGATCTACAACACTGGAGACTCAAGTGGGGAAACTTGCAATGCCCCCTTCATCAGCGTGTTCCTTGACTCATGTTTCGCTGAACTTGGTTGAAGTGTGTTCTATTCAAGACGAGAAGTGTAAATAGGGGATCATCCATGAGCCCATACATAAGTATAGTACACGTTGCCTCGAAACCCAGACTACCTGCTGGAAGGACAACATACATGATGGGATAAAAACATAAAAACTAGCCCATAGTGAGTTTGACGTAAACCCCGGACTAGATATCATAGTATAAAGACTTTCGATCCGATGCTAGGCAATACGCCTAGCAGAGGAATCGATAATCGAGTTCCGATCCTCGCGCCGCATTGCGTAGTTTACGGAATGCTAGACCCCTGCAAAAATTGCACATCTCCCAACGCAGGAAACGCCTGCTTCCAATTGCGCATCATATATGCATGCAGCGACTCGTTTTGGCCAAACCACAAGTTCGAATGAAACCCAGCTCGAGTCTGAGCGGGGAGCACGGTCTGGGGTTGGAAAGGGAGGACGTTTTGAGGGGCAAAGATGGGCAAGACGGGAAGAGGAGCGAGAAGTAGTTCGTGTGCAAGGACGTCGTGTGTGGTGTTGAGTCGTTCGAGTTGCATGGGTCTGTTTTGGACGCGCGATTGGATGTAAGTTGGCCAGTGTGGGGAGCTGTATCGGCGCTAAACAATCCCAGGAAGATAGTCAGAAAGTCGTGTTTATGAAGGTTAAGAATGGTGGACTCACCCAGCTATGCCCGTGCCTCGGGACGTAGAGATTCACGCTCTTCACAGTCGGGATATTACATAATATCACCTCCAACAATCCATAATCCCCATCCTCATCGTCCATCGTGATCTCCTCGAGTGGTCCCAGATGCGCGCTCTGCGCAATCGTTTCGACGGTGTCGTTCAAACAGACAAAGACGTCCGAGGGTTCGAATTCGCCTGCATCGTCTACTTGCGTGATATGTACGCTTTTGATGGGCCGGCCGGGGACGAGAGCAAGAGCTTGGGTGTAGTGTCCATGGAAATGAGCCAAGCGAGGGAGAGCTGTGGGCGGGAGCTCGAGTCGGAGGGACGAGAGGTGGTCGGGTACCGCGCCGAGGAGTGTGAGGCTCTCGATCAAAGGTTGGCGGGCGAGGAAATCGATCAGGGCCGAGTCATAGTCCATCCGGAGTTCGAGGCGTTTGAGGTGGAAGGTTGTGCCTTCAAATATCCTGTCGGTGGCGTAAATATTAGATTAATTATGTATTTTGGGAGGGTGAAATGTGGATGCTCACCAGTGCCGTTTTTGGTACGGAGGCTGCTCAATTAAACGAATGGACAGGTCGGTGAGGTTGACCATGCTCTTCAGAGCACCGTGAATCCCCTCGAGGAACTCTTGATGCTCATCGCTCGGACTCGCACTAGATGCGATCGAGAAACTCCGAACCAGTCGTGCGAGGCCTGCATTATTTTCCACAGTCTGGCAAAACTGTCGAACAGACCGTTCACGAGTGAGGAAAACAGAGCGGTAAAGCACCGGCAAGGCGAGTTCTCGGCTGTCGGTCGTATGGTCAGTTTCGGGAATACCTCCGCCGCGGGGGAAATTAAAATAAATGGGTGGTGGCGCGACTCACCATTGGCGATTCACATGGGCAAAGTTGTACAGCGCGGTTGGCGAGGACACGTAACGGAGGATTTCGAGGTAACACTCGGTAGGAAGAGGGGGGCAAGACATGTTGGTAAAAGTTGTATCGGGGAGGGGCGGGTCGGGTATGGGGCGCTATGAGTGCGAAAAGCACACCGCGCGTGGTGGATAATATATAGGACAACACAAAGCCCCATCTTGGGTTGGACCAACAATGCTCGCCGCGACATCCTCGACGTCGGTGATGCTGCACGAAGTCTTCAGCTAAAGCCGACGCTATCGCCGATAGTGTCACGTGGTCTCGGCCTTGTAAAATGCGACTCACCGCTGATAGGCGATCGCGAAAGCACATTTGGAGGTTGCGAGGCCTGGAGTCGGTAGGAAATAAAGGCGAGGCTTTAATGGATTGTCCCTGTTTCGTTGGTCACAAGAAAATTGTAATATATGCTGTCTCTTTGCATCAGAAAGCGGCGTTCAATCAGTCATGCTAATGAGTCATAGAAGAAACATGGTTACGAGAGTGATTGTGGTGTGATTGTACGCTGAAGTTTGAGCCATATACGGGGCATCTTCAACTTCTTTACGGTGCATGATACAAGGCTACTTTGCCTCATACATAGCAAGTGTTGTTGAGATTTAGGTATTTAAAGCACATCTACAGTCAGCTCAAGGCGGTTTCCCATTATTTCGTATGACTGTCTTATCATTGTCTGATCATTGTCCGTAACATATTGAGGTCGCGCATATCCCCAGCCTCCCACAATGAAAGAGCCTCTTGAGGTAAGCCGGCTAGGCATACCTACAAGCACTCGAAGTCAGGAAAAGTTTACGTCCCATCCACGCCGAGGATAATGCCTAGCTCAGAGTTTATTGCCATATTCGGCAAACTCTAACAGTGATCAGGCCGACACAAGCCTTTGCTGGGACGGCGTTGCTTGGACCAGGGGGCTTTGGGTAACGAGAGTTTAACGCGTGCAGGATTGGATCGTTCACCACAAAGACAATGCTTGCGTTGTCGAGACTAAGAGTCGTGTTCAGACAACTACCCTTTGTGGCATATCATCCGAGTCCCTCATACAGCCAAACAAATGCCAAACAAACGGTGCGTCTCCTCACGACTTCCACCATTTCATTTTGGTGTAGCTATTTTTAAATCCCCCCCAACTGCCTGGCTAGGATATCTGGGTACACGGCTATCAAATTACACCTTGTACTACGCTTTATTAGCTTGTTTTATCTTCAAGGCTTTACTAGAGGGACCTGTGTCTCGAGAATCCTGTCCGGTCAAACGAGTACCGTCTGGGCGCTCCTAGCAACTACTCTAAATAATCTATAAAAATGCAAGTCCCAACTTCGCGCCCTTCCTCAGCCGCCACCATCTCTCGAACCTACACCCCAGCCCCACCCTCGCCCGCCGTCCCCGGCCTACCAAGTAATGGCCAAGTCCGCATCACCTACACCCTCGCCCAATCTCTCCAATCTTCGCCACACTCTGCTGTAATACTAGACTCTCTCAGGTCTAAATTGCAACCTTTGCGCAACCTCCACTGGCGTCCGAGCGCAGGAACGTTACCCGGATCGTCGATTCGGACTGTACAGTATCTGGATGCCGAACTGGTCCCGCTTGACCTTGGTCCGAGTAGCGGTCGATTGAGTACGGTTGAAGGGCTCGGCGTGGGCGCAGAGGGCGGGAGGAGTCAGATCCCAGGAACGGTACTTGGAAAGCCCTTTATCAATCTTTGGCTGGGCATGTGCGAGGCAAGTCCTTTTCCCCGCGAAACAAAAAACAAAACAAAAACATCCGCTCGTTAGGATGCGGATACATACAAAAACGTCATCCGCCGACAACTCAAAGACTGGGTCGCGTCTGTCACGACTCAATCGAAACGGGACCAAGAATGGTTGATTGTGCTCGTGACTATCTCGTCTCCTGGCCAGGACGCGGCGGGGTCCGGAGGGAAGAGGTTGTTCCAGATGAAGGGTAGCATAATTGATCGCATGAGGGCGGATTTTACTCTGGCTAAACGTGACAGGTGTGTTTGATCAACTTTGGCTAGGAGTGATTCGATACCTAACCCTGATATGAGATGCGTGCAATTGAACTATATATCAGGAGGACAAGAAGATCCTGCAGCATGGACAGACCTGATTGCGAAAATCAAAGACGCGATTGTTACGACTCTTGATGGACGGGTCGCCGAGCGGATGGACGACGTGCGACGCACAGAGGCGCAACGCGCTGTTCCTGGATGGAATTTTTGTACATTTTTCGTTTTGAAGGTACGTCGGCTTGGACATGAGTATTATACGTTAGCTGAGGTCCTGTTTCATAGGAAAGTATTGCGGAATCGTTTGAAGGAATGACGCTACTTGATGCAGCATTGCTTCAGTATTCGGAACTTGAGGCTTCGTTTTATCAAGTATTGAAAGGTTAGTCGAGACCTTGGGATTATGGTTCGAACTGACGTGGTGTTATAGAGAAGAATCTGTCTTGGTTTGGGAAGCTGGGAGGAACAACGCCTGGGGATGATGCTGCGCCCTTGCTTTCCGTCACTAAAAAGCCGTACCGCGATCTTATCATGTCTAACGCTATCAGCGTATTCGACTTTCGGTGGGAGTTTTCCTATGTTAGTTGTGCTAATTACTTACCTATCTCTACAGATGTTACCTTCTTGCCCGACAATGCCTGCTGCTGGCCAAGATGGGTGCCATCCCTGATGTCGCCTCCAAAGCCGCGAGATTTATTAGTTCTTTTGCTCGGACTCTTCGAGAAAATGAGGTATGCCTTGTATCACACCTGAAATCTACATGAACGACTAAGATCCTTATCTAGAACTCGCTAAACGAGCCATTTTTGGAGTCCTGGATCTATTCATGCGCCTTGAACGTGGTTGACGAGTGCGATGCTTGGATAATGGGAGCTTCTGGACAGGAATCGATATCCGACGCGACGGACGTGAGTTATAGCGCGGCCAAATGTGAGTTGTTGGAACTTGCGAGAGCCCAGGTACGTCCTCCTTGTGCTAGGACATATATTTCCAATCTCCAATGGGTGTTGTAGTTGGACAAAATCGGAATTCGAGCCGGCCATCTACCCAGAACAGCTCCCTTTACCACTTCGTTACCCGATCAGCCTCCTAAAAGTCGACCTACTTCTGCGTCTTTCGACCCTCACGCTCCAGCGTCCGACCCTAACGACCCAGATTATAAACGACTTTCTCGCGCTGGTGTTACAAACTCGAGTCTTCTGGAAGCAATCGACAATCCCGCATCCTTTGACGAGTTATACAAGCATCTTGTCACGCGTGCGATTGATACATGCGTTACGAGTTGGCGAACGAGGTCGGCGGCGAGGTTAAAGGGGATTCTCGCCGCTCTTCATTTGTTGGGTCATTTATTGACATTTTGCAAGGCGGTTTGAGCTGACGTTTAGGGTAGGCATAGGGGTGAACTTCCTGACGCCAATTCGGTCTATTCCGACCTACCTTCGGAATACATTGAACAGCATTGGTCAATCCTCGAGTCGTATACACGAACTCAACATCTCGAAACAAACAAATCTGGTGAAGAGCAGCGGGGCGAAACCTGGATTCGTCGAGCACTTGGCCTTTTGAAAGCAGATTTGTCGGTTCCCGAAGCCGCGCGCACCAAGAGCACAATAGATCGGATTGAACGAGTTTTTGAAGAGATACTCAAAGCTGCAAACGACCTTGCATCTGGTACGCTGTTCGATAATAGGAGGATGCTCATGGGTTGATCTCCTTCAACCAGATTTCGTAATCGATGATTTTTCGCCTTTAATAGTTCGACTTGTTAGTGACACTGCGCGCCTTGATGGTACGCGGGATGGCTCGACCTTGGCTGTATCGGTCACGAATACCCTGCCTTTGGTAAAGCATTCCTTGGCTATGAGTTATTTATCATCTGATGCTTCCGACACAGACGATTAGTGTCAATCAACTAAAGGTCACAGTTGCTGGTCGAGATGGGATCCGACTCACCTTTGAACATTGGCCTACACAACTCCCTTCAGGGGATTCGATGCTTACCTTGTTTTGCCCTGTCAGTATGGTGGTAACAGCAGCATGGCAACTTGCTAACAAGAGACCAGGACCCCATCCCTGGCCTTTTTACCACTGCCGAGCACGAATACCAAATATCTCGTTTGACTTTCCAACAAAAGTCACCCGAAGAGTTGTCCAAGTCGAGTTTCGTAAAGAGTTCGTTGTCAGAGGCCCGTATGGTGGTGCGCGTCCCCGCTGATCAGAGAGCTGTACGACTTGAGATGGAGATACCTCGTCATGGTGTGTATTTGAAACTATGCGCATATATTGTTGACTAAACATAGTTATCACGACAGTCACCTTGGGCGATCAACGAGTGTTATTCCGAGTCCACACTGGGAGAAATTCATTAAAATCTGGTACCTTAAGTGTTTCGTCGCAAGGGGATCAAATCAAGTATTCCCTGGATTCGGCGAAGGTTCTTGGTGATCGTGAGTACTTGACCTCCCGGCTATATGTGAAATTGATAATTTCTATCGAAAGGATCGTATACTGTTACTTTTGCAAAGAGTAGCATCAGAATCGAAAATCTATCCCCCGACCAGGGACTAGTATTTTCCATTCCATACGTCGGCTCCCCACGAAACGACGAACTTGAAGTAAGTGTTCTAATTCAATCATCTCCTCGCTTGTTAAATGCCGCATATAGGCCACACTCAGCTTTACGTATTCGACCGTCTCACAACCCGACATAACTCGGACCGTCAAATCTAGATGCAAGGCATACGTCGGCCTACCTCTTATTGTGAATATCAATGACAAGTTCCGAAATCAGAGGTTCATCTTATCGAGCACCGCAAAGAGCGGCACTGACCTTTTGGCTCAGGTTGTTCACGAATGTCGTTATCCATTCTGCGAACCAGGAGCTGGTGCGCGTGGCAAAAGTCACTCTGAGGAACGCTTCAGATCAAGGAAAGCTTGTAGTAAAAGCTTGTAGCCGATCCCCCGTATCCGTGGTGAGTTTCAATAACACATTTTGTCCTAAATACTTATGAGCGGGCACAAACAGGTCGTGCGCCCATCTCGGCCGGCCCCGTTCCTATTTCAGATTGAGGCGAACAACCCGAGCGAACCATATGGTAAGTAGTGAACCATTTACTTTTACGAAATTTCTAACTAGTCGCAGTCGGGGAAACCCTTCAACTTGTTATCACATATAGATCCTTACATGAAGGTACGAAGAAGTGTCTCTTAGTCAATAGCTTCCCCTAAACTTCGGTTTACTAGATCTCGCTAAAATCATCCAATGTGCGGTTGACCTCTCGGCGTCCGATTCTTCCAATCCTCGCCTTCAAGCGCAACAGTGTGACACCATCAAGGCCGATCTCCTCAACGCCACCACCTGGATTGACATGTTTGAACTGATTCGATTGTCTCCGGCGGACATCGACCTGGAAACTTGGGCCCAACAGCTTGTCGAGAAGGCTCCTGTCAAGTTGGATGTTCGTTCGGTTGTGGATGCTCTCGAGGTACATGGTTTGATCTATAACTCGCGAGAACTAACACTAATCCACCTGTAGGATATGCGAAAGATCGATTCTCAGTCCCAGTCTGATACAAGGAACGAGGACTCGCAATGGAGAACCGTTACCATGCCGTTTGATGTGCCTCTCATGAATGTAGGTTGTGCGCTTCCTCTAGTTAACCCCCCTATTCATGCCTCAATCTTTCGTTGTAGATTGTGAATCGAGTGCAAATAACCCCTCACCTGGACCCCACATCCCAGAACTATGCGGGTCAACCTGTTGATGTCACTCTTATCATCACTTCTTCCTTCCATTGGAGCGGCTCAAGACAAGGAGTGAAAGACAAGTGTATGATGCGATATGATGTTGCCTGTGAAATGGACTCGGGATGGTTAGTATGTGGTCCAAAGAGGGGAGAGTACCTTGCAACGGTGAGTCGTCGTGAATATGCTTCCGTCTAATGCTCATGTGGCCTGGAAGGACGGAAACGAGCACGCGATTCAGTTAACATTACTTCCCCTTCGGCATGGCACACTATCTCTCCCCATCGTCTCTGTTGAACCAATCGAGAGCTCTGAAGGCGGCCGACGGCCTTCGTACGAGACTTGGCAAGCCGACGGCGCAAAAAGAATTGTTGTCCTTCCACGGAATGCTAGATCAACTTTTGTGGTTGCGATGCCCATTGCTGTTGTTTAGACATTCGATGCTTTCAATCAATAATCTTATTCACGTTCGGGGTAGAAGACAGATAGTTATAAACCGACAAAAGACTGGGGCAAGCGGAAGCTCAAACAGTACATTTCCTTGTTTGGCGCTACCTTTCGCACATAGTGAAGAAGCACCTCGTCGGTTATCGCGGAACCAAGCGCCGTCTGAGCTCTCTGATTGGCCCCCTCTAATTAGTATCGGCTTTATGCGCACGCGATCCTGGAACTTACATTCAAGATATCTTTCCTCGCACCCTCTTCTTCCAATTCCCTCGTAAAACAATGGACGTGGACCATCGGCATGGTCTTGTAAACGTTCCCGACCTCTTCAAGCCCTTGGGATGAGAGGAGGGCTGCAAATGAGGACTTGAAAGCGTCGAGAAACTCGAGCGCTGTGCTCGGGAGGTTCATTACAAAGTGGTCGATCCGGCGGGGATCGTGCGTTGGCAGCATGTTAGGAGTCGAGTTTGAAGTAGGCCGGGATTCTGGGCCAAGTACTGGTTGCGCGGATCTGGATTCGGCGTTGGGTGTGGCCCGCTGTTTCATCCGGCGTTCACGGACAGTCAGCGGCTTGATGTATGCCTCGGGGCCGAAAGGTGAGTTCCAGGCTGTTTGGACAACATCGTGGATAAATTTTCGACCATCGAGTGTGCTAATTCGCACTCGCGGGGCCACCTAAACCGAGTAAACCAAACCACCCAACTGAAGATAACAGACCAGATCGCACCTTGTTGTTCTTTACGTTGACCTCCATCCATTTCGTGCTCTCTCCGTTCAAATCGTTTGCGAATACCGCAGCTCCCCGTTTCGCAGCGGGAACAGCAAACGGACCAACTCCCGCAAAGACGTCGGCGACGAGTGGTGTCGGATTCTCGGGATTAGATGTGAAGAGATTGACGAGTCGTTCATGTTCATGCGCAAGCCGAGAGTTCCAGTAGACCGTGGAAAAATCGAGAGTAAAGGTGCAGTTGGATTCGTTCTAGGTTGTAAAATTTAGTGCTCTGCTATGGCATGGTCGGGGACGAGGGACAAACGTGTTTTATGATAAAGTCAGGTTCGCCTGCCAAAACTTCCATCTTGAAGAACCTGAACTCGGTGTCAATGACGTCGATTTTGTTGACGACTGTGCGAATAGTTTTGTTCTTCTACTGGCAAAAAAATTAGCAGTGGGATGATCTGGCGAAGGAGTTGCATACGTCAAGGATGACTTGGCCGATTAGATATCTGTAAGGTAGATACTCGTCACGCAGGTTCATATGCGCTAGAAATGAATTTGGATCTTAATCTACAATGTAGAGCACTGGATTGACAGATCTCACCGATATGGCCGTTGATAGAGAACGCAGTTGGAGACCCATCTCCGAGCTCCGCAGGAAGTACGGCTCTTAGAATTTGGTCCGCGGTCCAATATTCGTAGTCTAGCTGAATAGTATGAAGCACAAGCTTTTCTGCCTCGTCGTCGAGATACTGCCTGGCCGCGTCAGGCAACTGACCTGCCTCGATTCAAAGTCAGATGAACAAACGAAAATGAAGCAATAAATGAATACCTGGCTCTTTAGCCCCTAATAGTAGCAATCGTTTGCTATCGTTTCCATCGCCTTTGATGACATTGGTGATCTTCGGGATGTCAAGTATGCTACCTCGAAGTGCAGACGACTTGAGGAGCTTCCCTGTCTTGCGTGCGTCGATTTCGGCGGCAAGAACTGGGACGGTAAGTCGGAAAAATGAACGATCCAGTTCTTTCATCGTCCGATTTATAGGAGGATTTATATCTAGGGTGGCCATTGTACGAGTCAGAAGTCGCCGGAGCATCACGTGGTCACCAGAAAAGGGGCGCAAGTTTGGTTCTGCTTTTATTTGCATCTTGCGGACGCCACAACCCGAACTTGATCACCACCTAGCTCAGCGACAACCGAGCCGGCGCTATCTGCGTATATACCGGCCTCTTTGCTCTTAACTTCTGAGCTTGAGGACTAAACTACACACCTGAACGCTCTGCCTTACTATATAATCCTGGAACTACATCCCTCTCCTGACCTGTATAACTTGATTCGTGTGTGATATATTGGCCATAATTAGCATCTGAGGCCTTTGAACGGCTGGGGGATCTTCAAACACACCCGTGAGTAATTTTTTCTAGGTTTTCCAGCGCCAAGTGAACCTGCTGAATGACTTGAGTCTCTCCACAATGGTCAACTGTCGGACCCTTCGGCCATGATACGCCATTCGTATTCGTTGAGAATTTGGGTCTTGGCATAGACCTCATTGATCTTCCACGGCCTCCCCTTTGAGGCCGGTCGTCGCCGTCAAGCTTACACAAGCTTACTAGCAAGCTCAGGTCTCTACCCCCTTCCGTCGGTCATACTAAGGACAGTCCGCTGGGTTTGAAAGCTATAGACTAGCTGGGGTAAAATGTGGAAGTATCCGATCCTAGCGGCACGCAGCCAGCAATTACAGCTTGAAATACCGGTTCAAACAAGTTTTGGGCATCACCATGACTCCGACCTCTGGTATTATCTTTCGTCCTTGGGAGTAACTCTCTCCTACTGAGCAGCCTCCTCGACTTTCACACTGGTTACGACCCTCAACATTTCAGGGTGGTTCTTTCCGTAGTGAACAATCAGCCCACAGCGATTATATACCAAAGCAACTTGAACACGCTACGTACTGAAACACCTACATCCCCAATCCAAAGCTTCAATCTCGTGGGGAAGGTTGGGCACTTGTCTTAGTAGATTCTCCCCCTGTACTGTACTTGTTCTTGGCGCCATACGTGCTGGTCGTGCCACGTGCATCAACCTGTCCTCGGTCAAACATCCTAAAATGGTCCATTGACCGCTTCCTTTACTGCTGTGTACTTATCTTACTGGTGTCGCCTGCTTGCTGATCACACATTTCTTGTCATTGTTGGCGGGAATGATTAACCGTTGACTTGCGCGATCGTACCCCCTCTACGCTTGCAAGTACTAGTTACCTCGCTCTAGGGATCTTCATGCTTTCGGCCCTCTCCGATTTTTGTCCTAAGCGTGGTTTATCTTACAATCCGACGGTAGAGAACTTCAAGTTATTTCGAATCTCGAACCGATAGCGGAAAAACTAAATGTAGCCGTGCTGCGCGGTTCTGGATGATCCGGTCTCGGCTGTTGTCCATCTCGAGCTATTTTCTGCTCGTTTCAGCCCTACTCACGATCCATTTTCTGCTAATAGCATGTAGCTTGGTTCTAGCCTTGTTCTCGGTGAAAGGGGGGCGAAAGGTTAGCGTATATGCGTCGGGATTATTTTGTCATGCCCATAATTATCCTATGGCTGGTACATAATACCCGGTAATTCATTTTGCGGGCAGGGTACGGTGGACTTATTCCATTATTCAACGTTCCAGTCTTAATAAGATCCCTTTTTCGAATTTGCGAGTGCAAAGACCCGACAAGGGACGACTGTCCTGACAAAGCTACTTGTTGGGGGCGACTAGGGTATGTAGTCTCTCAAAGCTCAAGTTAGTTTCCTACATCAATGAGTCTGTCACTTAACATCATTTATATTTCCAGGCGGCAGCATATACAGTCACAATCAAAAGCACGGACACAAGGGTATCATGATACGCAATCGTGATGCGTCAACTCAAATGCCTACACACCAGCCGGCTTAGCTGGCTCTCGCTCGCCAAGAGCTCCCCCTCCCCGGTCACCAAACAGCCCCCCCTCTCGACCAGCAAACAATCCCTTCTCCCGGCCACCGAACAGTCCTTTCCCCCCATCTCCGAATAATCCTCCGTCTCGGTCGCCGAACAAATCCCCACCGAGACCACCTAGACCTCCGCCTAGGCCACCAAAGCCACCACCCATACCTCCCATGCCGCCCATACCGCCCATGCCGCCGAAGCCGCCCATACTACCCATGCCGCCCATGCCGCCGAAGCCACCGAAGCTTCCGATGTCTCCCATGCCTCCCATGCCTCCCATACCACTCATGCCCATGCCACCCATGCCACCCGGTCTACCCATACCACTCATTCCGCCTATTCCGCCCATTCCACCTATTCCGTTCGCGCCACCGAACGCGCCCCCAGCTCCCGCATCCAACTTCCGTCCACCGGCTCCACATTCGCCAGACCCGATGCCTGATGTCCCCGTGCCACAACCAGCACCGGCAGCTACGCCAGCGCCGGCGCCAGCCCCTGTGTGACCTGCTGCTGGATTATGGTTCGATCCAGCCCCAGCCTCAGATCCAGGGACTCGGCCGTGACCGTACCCCGCCGCACCAGAACCGGGAACATATCCAGAGGCACCGGAGCCAGGAGTGTATCCAGAGGCGCCTGAACCAGGGACATATCCGGAAGCACCGGAACCGGGAACGTACCCAGATGCACCGGAACCAGGAGTGTACCCGGAACCAGGGGTATACCCGGACCCAGGGGTATATCCAGAACCAGGAGTATATCCAGAGCTGGAGGTATACCCAGAACCAGGGGTGTACCCAGAACCAGGAGTGTACCCGGAACCAGGGACGTACCCAGAGGCTCCCCTGTTGGCGCCAGACCCATACTTGGCGTTCCAGGCGCGGATCTCGGTCAGCGAGCTCTGAGTCTCGAACGACGACGGCGCAATTTCGTTGAGCGCACGAATAAAGTGGCGGTTGGCGATGACCCGCCTCGTTTCCGTCGTCGACTTGGAGTTCTCAGGCTCGTCGGGTTTGGCGTCGGGCTCTTTAGGCTTGGCGTTGGACCCTTTGGATTCGTCAATCTCTTCGAAGCGGCTTGCCGGGAGTCGGTCCGGTCGAGGGGTGGCCATTTCGGCTTTGCTAGTGTTCTTCGCGCCGCTCTTCCAAGGCAGAGTGGCATACTCCTTGACCGCGTTGAACACGGCAGCCAAACACAGGTCTACACGATACCGAGGTCAGCCTAGCTCTCATGTTTACACTTTCCTCTCGACTCACTCTTCAAATCTGATCCACTATACCTCAACGTCCGCTCAGCCAGCATGTCCAACTCCACATCTTCCGCGAGCGTCTCCTCCCGAAGCAGTATCTTCAGGATCTCTCGGCGCGCCTCTTTCTCTGGCATGTCGACCATTACGCGGCACGGTAGTCGGCGCAGCACCGCATCGTCCAGGTCAAACGGTCGGTTTGTCGCCCCGAGTACGATGACCTGGGACGCGAGCAGACCGTCCATCTCCTGCATGAACTCGGTGATCATGCTGGTGTGCCAGCGGGAGGAGGACTTTTCTCCAGCGCTTGTGCGAGTGCCAAAGAGAGCATCGAGTTCATCGATGAAGATGACACATGGCTTGAGGCGGCGAGCGAGCTTGAAGACTGCACGCACCAGACGCTCGGGCTCGCCAACGTACTATATAGTTGGGGAGTTTAGCTAAATTCACAGGTACACCATGAAGCATTAGTACGTACCTTGTGCAGAATATCCGATGGTTTGATTGCTATCATGCGTGCCCCCGACTCTTTTGCAAGTGCTTGTGCGAACAACGTCTTTCCCGTTCCTGGTGGGCCGAATAACAGCGCGCCAGATATAGTGTATTGCCTTAGAAGACCAGACTGGAATTCCTCGGGGCACAAAAGTGGTAGCGAAACCATGGAGCGGACCATATCGACGGTATCTTCCGGGAGGTAGACCGACGCAAATGTCGTCGCGAGTTGTTCTGGGGCCAGGATCAATACTGTTCGGATGTCTCCACCACTGGGTACAACTCACGAGTATCAACGATGCTCGGCAACAGGGCGCGCTCATGTTCGTCCAACTTCTCCCGTTTAACCTTTTTAATGACTTCATCGACATCTTCCGTTGATTCCTCCTTTTGAGGCGAAGGTGGGCCGTCATCGGACGTATTTGGGCTCGACGAATCGCCGAATACCTGGCGGAACATTACAGAGAGGTCACCGGAAGAGTTGGAATCCGAGCGAGAGCGTTTTCCGCAAAACACAGAAGACATTGCATGCCGGAACGCGAGGCTAGCCAACATTGCGGCCATATCGTCCGAGACGGGCATGGCCTTCGTTGGGCGCTCGATATGGCGCATTTCGTGATCAGACTTGTGCTGGAGAGGTTCGGCGCGGGCATCATAACAGGAGTCGCAGAGGTCAAAGTCTACGATAAATCTCGTTCAGCATCTATACGAGGTATTCCCAATTAGGCCAAACCTACCGTCACACACGGTGCACTTGTGACGAATTCCAACGATCCTCTTATCGCAGGCGTCGCACATGGCAGTATGGACGACCTGGGGCGGGCTCTTTGAGTCAGAGGGCTCGGAGACCTTGGGCTCCTCTTTCGGTGTAGGCTCGACGGGAGGATCCCTCTGACTTTCGTTCTATCAACGATATTAGCCTGGCTGGCCTGGAACGCCAATGAAAAGTCACACCGTTGCTCCCTTCTGGTTCTCGTCCATGTTGCGTTTGCTGGCAGGTGTTCTAGTTGGTGTGTGGGTAAAGTGGCCCGCGGGACCCGTACTTTATACCAAAGCAGCGCCTAATTGGGAACCCAGCGCTCGTTTCTCCAGAATGAGGAAAGTGACTGGGAGCACAGTTTGAATAGGTGACGAGGGGCGCTAATTCCTCCGGTGCAAAACACGATCGCTGGCCCCCATACGTCGCTCATCATCGGCCATCCACATTTCCATCAGAAGCCTCGCATAGAAACTTTCCAGGCAAGCGGGCTTAAGTCCCAGAAAAGTCGATTCATGTTCAAGATGTGATTTGGGGGCTGTGGTTCCGATAGCGCAGAGCGTCTCCAAGCACAGCACCGATGGTCAGCTCTCTTCCATTGGTGCGACTTCGCGCGAAAAGAGACGCAAGGTAGAACAGCATTGCCGAGCTCGGAGGACATTGGGGGAAGTTACGCAAACCGATGCTGAGTTAACGCCAGTTGGCAACGGGGGCCGAGAAACAGGAAAATGCATGTGGGGCGTGCCAATAGCACATTGCGCTTGCTATTATACCCACAAGTACAGTAAGCTTGTTCGATAGGCGTTCACTTGTTCTAGATAAGAGTGTCGTATGGAGCCGGCAAGGACAAGACCGAAATGCCTGATGATGAAATAGAGGTTCGCTTAGTCATCCCAAAGCGCTGGCGCTTGGGACCCGCCACCCAAGCGCCACCACCTGCTTTTGGGTGGTTCAAGCTGGTTGCGTTTGGTTACCTACTCTGTTCGCCATTCAAACCGGAAATTGAGCGTGTTAAATAATCCCCGAGCCTGATGCTAGCTGGGTAGAATTTATATTACTTGAACCTTTGCCGATACTACCGGCAAGAAGACATGGCACCGTAGGTAGTGTCCGACGACCCACAAGACTTGAAGCGGCAAAATACTTCGCATATATATAACAGTATCACAGTTACTGCACCGGCATAAGAGCAGTATAGTGGCGAGACCTCCGCCCGCTGGTACTATACAGCATCAGCAAGTGTGGCTGAATATGACAAATCGATTGATTCATCAATTGGTGTGCTTCGCCACTTAGAACCTGCTCGCCACCGATAGCCTTGCGTCTCAAGAGGTCCATCGCCGATGATAACTCAAGAGGATCTACGCATGGCTAGTCAAGACACTCTCTGGGGTCCAGGAATCGACCAATACTCTATCAACTTTGAACCCCGCAGAGGCCTCCCGTTCTGGCAAGAGCACGACTTTTACAACCAGACATACCAAATTACGGCTCCAATCGCCATCGAAGATTCTTTGCGCAACTGCGATCCTCGAGTAGATGGATCCAACATTGACCTAATAAGGTTTGATTACATGGTAGGGACACTGCAGAGATACATGGACGCAATGGGATACAGCGTGAGTTCATTTTGCTTTCGCCTCCAGCACGGTTTATGATATTGAATATAATACGTACTTTAAAGGTCAACGTCTTCAAACACCGCCTTGGATTCGTATGTGTTCGCCGCATTGTCCACACTGCTTGCTTGCTTGTGCTCCGAGAGACAAATAGCATGGGCGAGCTTCGTAGAACTCTAAGTCCAGGCACAAGTTGGAGCGGCATGTCTCGAGCAGCTGCTTCTATAGCTATAGATCGGGTGGCCGAGGCGACCACAGACGCTGCATCGCTTGAAGACTTGTGCAAGATATTCACTCGTCCTTGTTTCTTCGTGGATTGGGGAGATGCGATATTCACTGCAAAATTTATCGCAGCTCTCCTATGGAGCGATCGAGAATGCTTTCTTCTGCTATGCCAACGCGGCCTTCTCCCTGGGTGCGCGTTACTCCTTTTTATCGCCTTGAAGGTGTTATCAAGTGACGCAAACGTGGAGAAGTAAGTGAATTAGATTTATATTTTCCTAGATAATTCTGATTAGCTACGTCGGCCATAGTGAACATAAATATACTTACTTGGAGCTTCAAGACCTCACATGGCGATTATATCTGGTTGGGTCTTCCCGAGATCGACAAATCCTACAGTCAACATACGAGTCCATCGTGAAAGTAGATCGGCCATGCAACAAAGTCCCTTGCTTTGCCAGTTCGGAAGACACTCGCAGATTCTCTCAGTCGTTTTCAAGACTACTCGTTTCGTGGCAGAAAAACAATCTGAGCATAAACACCGTCCAACTTGATCTTGCAACTGATTTAGCCCGCTTTGTAAATCGTCTGACGGTGGATAACCCTCTGACAACTTTCAAGGAACGTGGTACACTTGCCCCTACCTATTTCCAATTCTTGTGGCTACTGTTTGAACAGAAGGGTCAAATCCCTACTGCCGACCACTACAAGATTAGATATGCTGCCGCAGGACTTTTTGAGTTTCTCAAGTAAGTAAGTTTAAAAAGTGCGTTACCTACCGCACAAGTTAACACATTCGTTCCAGGACCACCCAAAGTGAATATATATCGAGCCAAGACGACCAGTACAAGCTTGCACAAATCCTCGTGGATGCTGATGCCATCAGCTTTGCGGGACGTGTCCTGTTGCTAATGCTGGGTGAAGGCAAGGCATCCAGATAATCATCAGTCGCAGACATTTACTAAGCGTCGCACGTGAGACAGGGCAAGAATTTCAAGCCACGCTATGTTTCGATCTGGTTCTCAACCAGCTCTACGAGATGAAAGGCGCCCTGGATAAATCAGTTTCTGTTACTCCGACCATGTTCCATGACTCGGGTATCGAATGGCGCAAGGTTGTCTATCGTTTACAGCTCTTCAAGGGGATAATGGCGAAAGACACTCGTCAATCTCACCCAGAGGCTGCACGATTCATCTCCGACTTCTATGGAATCTGGCTTCTATGCGGAGCATCGTTAGTTGAACTCCCTCACTCATCCTGGCCGTGTTCCTATCCTCGATGCTTTCAACCACGCCCGCATCTACTCGAATTTCAGTACGCGTGCGGGAGATGCAAAGGAGCTGTGTACTGTAGTTCGACTTGCCAACACGCGTGAGTCCCAGGGCGTGCATTCCGGATTTCGCCTATCAACTAATTTATGGCCTACGTATATTCGTTGGGCTTATTCTCGACAGCCACTGGAAGATGACAACATCGGAGTCACACCAGCTAGAGTGTGTCGCTTGCGATGAGACAACGCCAGAGGTTGATACTTAGAACGTGAGTCTGCACCGCCGGGCGGGCTGGAACGCTTGTATGAGCTGATGTGTATTACGCTCCGACCTGCTGCCAGGACCCAGCAAGGATGCAAGGTATCTTCTGTCTTATGGTGAAACATTTTGTTCTCTGCGCGGCTTATATCGACGTTTCCACCTGCATCTGAGTCACGATGGTGTGCGCTCGCATATAAAATAGGCTTTTTAAACGAATTGACCTCTCCGCCAGCGCATACATCGACCAATGCCTGCAGCGCTTGACAGTAAATGCGCATCACAGACATATACTACAGTTTTCCTGGTTTGCAAACACGTTACTTCCTGAAGGTTTAGCGCACCTACTTCTGATTTCGCCCAACAAAATGTGCTAGGCGAGAGACTTGTGATGCGCCATGGTCAGCTGGTTCACTTTGCTCATCCTCGGCTATCTGCATGTCCACTAGAGGCCTCATGCACATGTTACTCAATAATCTAGCTACTGTAGCAGGTTTCTCTCAGAAAAGTCTATCCATTCCGAGGTGCAATCTGGGGCTGTGGTTCGATAGCGTTGGGCGTCTTCAAGCACGGCGTTGAGGATAAGCGGTGTTCTGTTGGCCCGACACTACACAAAAAGAGGCATGAGGTAGCATAGTATAGTATAGCTTGGAATTTCACTCGAGGGAGCTGGATAAACTAATGGTTCGCTCGTTACACGCGATCGTCCACCGCTGTCTTGGTGTGTCCCAGCCCGTCCCTGCGAGTCGTGCTCGCGGTTCGGGCGTTGGTCACCCCTGCGCCGGCGTCTCCCAACCTCACTGAGGACGCACCACGTCAGCGGTAGGGGATCGCACGAAGCGACCGGGCAAGGGGCTTAGTACGATTACCACCCGATTAGTAATGTTGGACTTGATTTTGAGACTGCTGGAGCGGTACGACTCCATGGATGTTGTGCGGCAACGGTAGTTGTGGTAGCGGGCTCCTCGGGAGATTCGGGAGGGCGTCAGAACGCTGGACGGCTTTGGTACGCCTTGTCATCACCCGAGTTGCGTGCCAACCATATGGTTGGGTAGTGGTACTGTAAAGCACCAGATAATTTGAAAACTGATGAGCTCATCAATCGCCGTCGCTTCGTGTCTTGCCACTTGCCCACCACCTAAACGTGTGTTAGTTCCGCTCACATCCGATATGTACGTCACTTTCAGGGGTCCCCCAGGCTCCTCGCGCACTATCAGACAAGACTCTATCTGGGGCCCACAGATCGACCCTTCTTCCTTCACATTTGATCCCAGTCTGCAACGTGTCCCGAAAACTGGTGCGGACATCTACGAAGATGATTACAAGAAATATCGGATTGCTCCCCTAACGTTCTTGGAATATCATCTCCATTTTTGCGATATGAGAATCGAGAACTTTGAAGGTACGGTGAGGTTCGATAATGTGGCAACATCCTTTCGGGGGTACAGACTAGCACTGGACGATGAGGTGAGCGCAATGCATGTAGCCCTGTCCCTCCATATTTTAGATGCCCTGGCGCTCGTTTATGGTATTAGCTAACTTATCTTTGCTGGATATAGCGAGTCCTCAAAAACTACTACGGATTTCTATGCGTTCGACATCTCGTCCATCTCACTTGTCTTGCTGTCCTCAGGGAAACGGGCATCATGGATGCGTTTCTTTGTGCGAACATTCGACCAAACATGGAGTGGAGTCGTGTGACTAGATTAATAGCCTCCGCCGCACTGAACAAAGCCAGCGAGTCAACGACAACACCTGCATTGTGGGAGGAGTTTTGTGCTATCTTCACAAGGCGTAGCTATGTCTTGGGCACGGACTACGGAGGAGAGTGCGCCTCGGATACTATCAAGATACTCTGGGGTGACCGTGGCTCATTCTTTTCATTATGCTCGAACGGCCACTTTCCCGGGTGCTCGTTACTGCTTGTTGCTATCTTGAAACTGTTACCAACAAAGACAGCTGAGAGGTGAGTCGAGTAGCGTCTCGGCCTCCGTAGCCTGGTACTAATTCATCATGCAATGACCCGAATAGCTGTTCCTCAAATTTTCTAGGCTTGCACGATCTGGCCGCTCGGTTATACTTAATTGGATCTCCACAGGATCGGCGAATCCTTCAACGGGTGTGCATGACCGCTGTTGAAAAGGATTATTTATGGACTCCTTTGCTCAGCCGCTTTGTTGACTCAACAGATAGCCGCACAATCTGTCGGCTATATTCCAATCTGTTCCTCAAATGGCAGGAGGAACCTTCAAGTATCAAGGCTATCCCTGCCGGCTTTATGTCCTATCTGGCCGATTTTGTTCAGCACATGGTGACAAAGAACCCCTTGTCGACCTGCTGGGAGCTCATAGATCTCGCACGTACTTCCCACCAATTCATGTGGCTATTCCTCGAAACTCGTGGCAGGTTCCCCCCAGTTGAACATTATCACCTCAGGCTCTATGCGTGGACAGTGTTTGATCTACTCGAGTTAGTATGTTTCAAAACTTGCTACCAGCCTTGATGACATCCCAAACTCAGAGAGATACAACGCAACCATATTTCAACGCAAGAGGAACAAAGAATGTTGGCCAAACTGCTCGCAAGTGCCGAAACAATAAACCTGGCTGGGCGAATCCTTCTGATGATGATGGAGGAAGGTAATTTTCCACGCTTCCTCTAATCGGACGCATAGACTGAATCCCACATCGGATCTAGGAAACGAATTCGCAAACATGCGAGGGTCCGATATGATTCTTGCAAAAATCTACGCGCTGGAAGATGCCGTGAAATGTTCAATCCGCACGGCCCCAGAATTCTCCTTCGACGCGGGCATCGAATGGAACAAGCTTTTCGACTACTTTCCCATGTATGTGGACATGAGAATGGATTATCTTAAGGAGCACAAGGATGACAAGGGTCGATACGTGGTCGCTTTGGCTGACGCTTGGCTGAAATTCGCTCGTCCTCTCGAAAATTTACGGGAATCGAGGGCCTGTGCCTACCCTCGATGTGTCTGGGTATGCACGTATGCAAATCTTAAAATTTTATACGCGTGCGGGACATGCAAGGTTGCTCTTTATTGTAGTTCAACCTGCCAACTCGCGTGAGTACTCTGCGTTCGGTCAAAAGCTCCGTATCTGACTGTCGTACGTCCGAAATGTCCTTAACCTCCTCTCAAAGTCACTGGACGCTTGAAACTTCGTCATCGCATAGGCTAGAATGTGATTACTTTGCAGGCAATACTCAAGCGAATCGACTCGACATTCAAGACGCTGAAGAATGTAAGTACGAGAAGCCAATGCATTTGTGCTAGTTCTAACCTAATCGCCCAGCCCTATCGCGATTTAAGAGCGGCATAATGCGCTCAGATATATGGGAGTTGCGTAAACTGGATCGGGAGCCTGAAATGACGAGCTCCACCTGAAGCGCCCCAAAGAATCTGTTTGAAATGTATTTACTTCCACAATCAATCGACGCATATATGTAGAAAGATGGTTTGCCCGCAGCGCAATTATCGCAGTTTCGCTCGCTCAACTACATACTAACCCTCGCGGGTGCCTGGCCACAGTTTGTAACATATATAGGACTGGCAAAACTGTCTACCCGTGACGAACCGATAAGCTCACCAACAGCTAGAATTTTGCGCTTTGTCACCTGCAAAAACAGTTAGGACGGAACAAACGTTATTCCAATGTGAGAGAATTTGAGTGCGGCTCAGTCCTCGGTTATCACCCTGATGTCATCTTCATCCACAGTTCACTGGCACGCATCAGGCCGCGCCGCTGTCGTCAGGTAGCGGCGGTTTGAGAGAACCCGGCGCGGGGTGCGCCTCCGGTCCTGAAGTTAATTGACCTACATACTGCCACAGTCGAACCATGGCAAACGAAATTTGCAAGTTAAGCCGGCGGTACTGTATAGCACCGCAAAACCCGGCACGTGGATTTGAAAAGTGATTAGCTCATCCCGCCACTGGTTCTGCGCGCCACCTGAAAATCGCTGGTTGCTTTCTCTGCTCGCATCGAATATGTATCTTCGTCACTACGGCACACGCCCCTCTCGTGGTCGCAGAACTAGACAAGCCTCTATCTGGGGTCCACAGATCGATCCAGATTCCTTCAAATTCGATCCCAGCCTCCAGGACATTCCAAAAGACGGCACGGACATCTATGAAGACGACTACAAAAACATCAAGTTTCTCCGTTAGCTCTCCTGGAATGGCATCTCCTCTACTGCGACATGAGAATTGAGAATTTCGAATGAGCAGTAAGATTCGATAACGTGGCGACAACATTTCGGGGGTACAGAGTTGCACTGGGCGATGAGGTGAGTGCAACACATGTAGCCTTGTTACTACATATTTCAGAAGTCCTCTTTACGAGATTAGCTAACTTATTCTCATCTGATAAAGCGAGTTCTCAAGAATTACTATGGATTTCTATGTGTTCGCCATTTCGTTCATCTCACTTGTCTCGCTGTTCTCAGAGAGACAGGCATAATGGATGCATTTCTTTGCGCGAACATGCGACCAAACATGGTCTGGAATCGTATGGCTGAATTAATGACCTCTACCGCGCTGGATAAAGCCAACAAGTCGACGGCAACACCTGCCTTGTGGGAGGAGTTTTGCGACATCTTCACACGACATAGCTATGTCTTGGGCGCAGATTACGGAGGAGAGTGTGCTTCGGATACCATCAGGATACTTTGTGGCGATCGTGGCTTATTCTTTCATTCTGCTCGAACGGCCACCTTCCCGGGTGTTCGTTGCTGCTTGTCGCTATCCTGAGACTGCTACCAAGGAAGAGAACCGAGCCGTGAGTCGAATATGGTCTGCACGCCCATAGTCCGGCACTAATTCATACTCCGAGTAGATACTCTTCGAGCTTTCTAGGCTTGCATGATCTCGCTGCTCGATTATACTTAATCGGATCCCCCCAGGATCGCCTAATCCTTGAACAAGTGTGCATGTCCGTCATTGAAATGGATTTTTTATGGACTTCTTCGATCAGTCGTTTCGTCAACCCGGCGGATAGCCGGACCATCTGTCAATTATATTCCAGCCTGTTGCTCGAATGGCAGGGACAACCTTCGAGCGTCAAAACCATCTCTGCTGGTTTCCTGTCCTATCTAGCCGACTTTGTTCACCATGTAGCGGTAAATAACCCCTCAGCGACTTGCAACGAGCTCTTAGATCTTGCACATACATCACATCAATTCATGTGGCTCCTTCTCGAAAACCGTGGCTACTTTCCCACCATCGAGCATTATCACGTCAGGCTCTATGCATGTACAGTTTTTGAGCTAGTCATGTCAGTGTTTTTCTGCATTTACTATTAATCCGACTGACGGCTTAAGTTCAGAACCATACAAAGTCGCTATATTTCAACGCAGGCGGAGCAGAGGTCATTGGCAACAATGCTCACCAATGTCGACGTGATAAACCTAGTTGGCCGAATCTTATTAATGATGATGAACGAAGGTAAATTTCCATGCCGCCTTTCGTTAGACGCATGCCTTAAATCCCATGTTAAATCCAGGAAACGAATTTGCAAACATGGAGGGGTCCGACATGGTTATTGCCAAAATCTATGCCCTGGAAGACGCTATGAAAAAATCGATCCGCACCGCTCCAGAACTATTCTTCGACGCAGGCGTCGAATGGAACAAAGTATTCGAGTACATTTCCCTGTACGTGCAGAAGGAAGCGGCGCCTCTTAGGGAGCATCAGGACAAGGGCCGATATCTGCTCCTCTTGGCGGACGCTTGGGTTAAATTCGCTCACCCGTTAGAAAATCTACGTGAATCAAGGACATGCGCCTACCCTCGGTGCGTCCGGGTGCACACGTATGCAACACTCAAAATTTTCTACATATGCGGAACTTGCAACGTCGCTCTGCATTGCAGCCCAATCTGCCAACAGGCGTGAGTACTCTATGTTGGGTCTAATGCTCTGTATTTGATTGTCGTCCGAAATCTCTCTGGCCACCTCTCAAAGTCACTGGACGCTTGAAACTTCATCATCCCATAGGCTAGAGTGTGATTACTTTGCAGGTGATACTCAACCAAGTCGAGTCAATATTCAGGACGCTGAGGAAGGCGAGTGCGAGAAGCCATTGGATTCGTATTTGTCCTGATATAATCGCCTAGCCTTATCGCAGTTTAAGAATGGAATAATGCGCTCTGATGTGTGGGAGTTGCTTAGTCCACGCCAAGGTCCTCAGATAGTGAACTCCACCTGAAATATATCGGGCCGAAGAACCAGGGCGGGATGTACTTACCACTGCAAACAAACAGCGCATATATGTAGAAAAAGGTTTAGCCCACTCCGCAATAATCGCTTCCCACTCGCTTTACTGCATGTTACCCCCGTGCGTGCTTGTTGCGGCTTCCAATTGCTAGGGGCATTTATAAGATTGGCCAGGCGGGCACGCTTCGGTGGACTGATCAGTGCACGGACAGCCCGAAATTTGTACTTCGCTACCTGCAAATAATTCGGCGGCATCAATGGTGGGAGAAAATTATCATCGACACAAACTCTAAACATTGGTTGCTAGCGGAAGACTTTTGCGGGTTCCTCGTCGGAGGCCGGGGCGGGGAAGTCACGGGATCTGCTGACTCAGCATTCGGCTCGTGAAACGGCGACTGGTCAACCGCCGCGCTCTTACCCTTGACCAACTTCGAACTGCTCGTGACCGGCAACAATAATTTCTGGGGTACACACCCCCACTTTCTAATACTGCTACAATGGCGGAGCATATCTGGGGTCCACCCTTTAGCCAATACTCTAAGCGCAAATTTATGCCACGCGAATCAAGAGTCTCTCAAGATGATGCCGAGAAGTTCTTCGAAATACACGGCGTGCCTCCTCCGTCGATTATGGAGAATTCTTTGCATCTACTAGGCGCTGGCGCCGAGCTACCTGATCCTACAGACCTACAATCTACCATACTGGCACTTTGGAAGTATATGGTCGCAACCAAGGAAAAGGTAAGTATTCAGCGTGTAGTTCGGGGCAAATCTGGTCGTGAGCCAGACTTATTGCTACCCACGATTGATCTCAATGTAGAGCTACTCCATCCTCAAGCATTACTACGGATTTCTATACATTCGGCTCCTAATTCATCTTACTTGCGTTACTGTTCTCAGGGAGACCGGTGCACTTGAGCGAACTCCTGGAATTTTACGGCCAAACTCGACTCACAAAGACATATTTCAAGCTGTCGCATTTTTGGCGCTGGACATAGCAGGAAAAGCCTCTGCAAACCCTACCTCACTTACCGAATTTTGCGAGATCTTTGCCTGCCCCAGCTTCCTATCGGACAAAGCAGCCAGAGGATTGCTTAGCTCAATAATTATTCCTGAACTTTGGGGAGAAAGAGATATGTTTCTCAAACTATGTGCGAATGGCCTGCTTCCTGGATGCTCCCTATTCTTCCTCGCTACGCATAGCGTGTTATCGCACGAGCCAGGAATAACGAGGTGAGTATATTTGTCTCAATATACACGAGTACTCATTGTCATTGAATCGACCTTGAACAGCGTCAATATATTGTATTTGCATTTGCAAGACCTCGGCTTCAGGCTCTATCCGGCAGGTTCTCACAGAGATAGGGAAATTTTGCTGCCGGTATGCATGACTGCTATCGAGAAGTTGCTCCGTTGGCCTACCGATTCTAACCGATTCCTCCACGCGGAGGATAGCCGCACATTATCCCAGTCGTACTCTGGACTTCTCTTTGTGTGGCAGCAAGACGGCCGGAGCGCCAAAACACTCCCTATTGGTTTCATCGGTCACCTGGTCGCATTCGTGCTCCACATGTCCGGATTCAATCCTTCGGCCACCCCTCGAGAACACATAGAGACTGAACGCACAGCTCTTCGATTCTTGTGGCTAATCTTCGAACACCGAGGTCGAATCCCGGCGGCAGAACATTCCTATCTTAGATACTCTGCTGTGCCGACCTTTTCTTACCTCTGGTTAGGGCACCCCAATTACATGGTACCCTACCCGCTGACATCGATTTGACTCAGGTTTATCCAAAAATGCATATCAACTCAAGCAGAGCAATACGAGTTTGCAAGGATGCTTACGGACGTCGAAGTCATAGGCCTTGCAGGACGCATTCTCTTACTAATAATGGCGGAAGGTATGATGAGGTGCAGACCTCGTGCTCAAAAAATCAGAAAAATTGATGAGCCACATATAGGGGATGAGTTCCAAAACACAGAAGGGTGCCGCGAATTTTCCAACGAAATATATGGGTTGCAAGAAACCTTTGACAAGTCCGTCGCCGCTGCCCCCGAATTTTTCGATGACTCGAAGGTCGAGTGGGGTAAGGTCCTTGTCCAGTTGGGATTATGGTCCGAAATGGGCCATTTGAGTATGGAAAAGAGGGAAAGAGATATAGTGAGACCCACGTTAGACATGGTTAGGGCCTGGGCTCGATACGGAAACGCACTCGGCGGCGAGAATTACACGCCACAGCGGTGTGCCTATCCTCGATGTTTTCAGCCATTTACGCGCGAAAAGACACTCAAGGTCCGCTATATGTGCAGAAGGTGCAATTTGGTTGCATATTGTGGCCAGAATTGTCAACGCGCGTACGTGCTTTAATCCAGCGCTTGGAATCTTGCTCCTCGTTCTCACACTGCTCGCCTTGAATAGGCACTGGGCACTCGGAACTTCGGAGTCACACAGGCTAGAGTGTAATAGCGCTGGTCAGTAGGTAGCGTACAACCAAATGGCAGATAATCATGTATAACGGCAAGATGTGATTGCAATGCCGATGGGAGAATCATGTCGCTTGGTTTGGGCAGGGTGCATTGCATTCAACAACAGCATCAAACCCAGACCCTTGGCGACCTTAGCACCTCAAGTAGTTGTGCTTCTCGACTCCCAGTCTGGGTCCCCATCTCCGACATGTACTCCCATCGAGCTGTCTCAGGCAACGACATCAAGATGGACTCGATCCGCGCACTAGGTGTCTGCAACCCAAACTTTGTCCCACTACCCCAACCGAATCATCAATCAAGTTTCGAAAAGGCAGTACCATCGCACTCACCGGTCCACGACAAGATTAAACTCGACATACCGACCCCGTCGAATCAGCTGCCACTTGCGCTCTTCTTCGGTCCACGGCAAATGGGCACGTCGCTGTAGAATCGGGAGATAGGACGGGATAAACGCTTTCCCGACTGATTGGATAAAGGCGAAGCATTCTTCCGCGGATTTTGGGCGTGGTGTGGGGTCTGCATGGACATCAAGACGGGAATGAGTGTGAGAGGACAGGTCGTCGAAAAAGATGCCGCCGATGCCACGAGCCTCCTGTGTGAAAGTTGATGGTTAAATACCAGCGGTGAATGGGCGAATGATACCGACCTTGCGGTGAGGTATGTAAAAGTACTCGTCACACCAGATTTTCATGATATCATAGAGATCCTTTCCATGCTCTAGACACGCACGTTGAACCGTTTGATGGAAATGCTTGCAGTCTTCCTCATAAAGGTACGCCGGGGTCAGATCAGATCCACCGCCAAACCACCATGCCACGGGCTCTACGTCTATCATAATATCAGGCTAACACATTATAAACACTCGGATTAAGGACTTACCGGACTGTTCGTCACCCGTATCGACCCCGGCGTCGTACACTTCAAAGTACCGCCAATTTGCATGCACGGTCGGCGCGTGCGGACTCCTCGGGTGAATAACCAGACTCAGACCAGCAGCAAAAAATGGCAATCCCGCAGCTGGTACATTCGACCTGTCAAACGGAAGGCCGGCGTGGTCCGCACGCATGTGGGAGATCGCCGCCGGAGGAAGACGGCCATGGATAATCGAAATATTCACACCAGCTTTTTCGAGAGGGGCAAAGGGGACAGTAGAGTCGGTACGTGCACCGTCAGTGTTCTGGATAACGCAAGAGATGCCGGATCCGCCCTCGGCGCGCGTCCAAGAGTCGCGCACGAATTTGGGGCCGTTGGGGTCGAGAGATTCGAGCGCGGTGACGATTTCGTCTTGAAGACTGTGCACAAATGCTGAGACTCTAGATCGCATAGTCATTTTATATCCGACAAGTTGTTCAAGAAACTAGAAGACAAAAGCCAAGTGCTGGAGCAGTCGTGGTCGAGTTGAAGGGGATGGGCGATCATATGGTTCGAAAGTGAGTCGAGAACCGTAATTGGAAATCGATACCGCCGGCATTCGGCATTCCTGCCCCGAGTCGTGACTCCAGCCGTGACTTTCGCCGACGACCATGTTCTTTGCATGGTGTGAAAAATAGAATTAAATAAAAGCATCACCCTCCAAGATCCCCTAAAAGCCTATATAATTCTAGACCACCAATTGGGGTTCACCAGCCCGTTCTGCCCGATGCGACAAGCCATTTTCAAGATGGAGCAGACTCGAGTCATGTTTTGGCAAGGACCCCGACGATGAAAAAGTATTGTACACTACTGTTTTCTTTAGGGCCAAGGCGAATCCAAACGTGTGCCTCCTTGGAATGGCATTCGGCTGACCAAACGGTGAACTTGGTGATACCTGTGTCAGATGTAACTTGAAAAATATGAACCGTTTGAGCGTCGCGCCGACACCGCCCCATCGCTACAACCCCGAGATTGCAAACTCCAGCTGACCAGTGAATATATGCGCCACGTTCATGACCCCCGCCTCGTCATTCGCCTCGTACCTAAGGCATTTGTCCACAAATGAAGGAGTTTCAGTAAATTATGACCATCGACTCCTGGTACGTTCACCAACCTTGGTAGTTGAACCTGGCGGCGCCTTGATTTGTCAAACGGACAAATCCGACAATGGCGTCCAATACTTCCAATTTCGAAAAGCAATACATTTTGTGCGGGGCGGCAGGCCTGTCCCCTTGCATGCATGCAACTCTCGCGCGAACTGGTGTCCCAGTACATGTGGCTATTCGAACCGTTCACTCTGGAACGTTCGTGCCAGCTAACAAGCTGTGGACGCACCCAATCGTCTTTCAATTAGATGAGCTGGGGTAAAATGCCATCCCAAAAAGGAAGCGAACACGACACTCATTTCATCAGGCCTTGCCGCACATTCAAACCCCCACACTGGAGATACCCGATTAATTAGTCACGATCCATGCACCGTACATGAGTTTAATCTACCCAACAATTACATCAATGCACCGAATAGCAAAAAAATCAATCCCAACAGACAGACAGACAGACAGACAGACGGAAACACTAGTACGAAACAACCCAAGTCTTCCCTTGCCACCTCTCCCACCGATCCAGCACCTTTTCAACCACAAAATGCGCAACGTCCCCACGAGAAATGGACCACGGGTTCTTTAGTTCGGGTCCTGTACGGTACGCGCCTGGTTTCTTGTCCGCGAGGCATTCGTCGTCTGTTAACATTGACGGGCGGATGATCACCACGTTGTTGGAACCCAGCCAGCCATCTTCTGCGTCGTCCCACCCGGCAGCATGTTTGAGTATTCGTTCTTGTTCCGCCTTGTCTGCGAACGGAGCTCGAAGAAACCACCCGTATAGGATTCTGAGAGTGAGAGGGAGCGTTGTACGGGATTGGGAGTCGAGGCCGTTGGAGGTGATGCTGACGAGTCTAGGTCGAGTGGAAGGTGTGGTTGAAGATTGGATGACGGAGAGTAGGATGGACATGCTCCGGGTCGTCAGGTCTGTGGGGGAAATCACGAATCCCACTTTACGCCACGAGAACGAGGGCTCTCCACCTATCATGTCAAGAAAGTTGGTACATTGTTCTTAGCTTAGGTTGCATAGCTCCTACTCACCTATTCCAAAGTACACGACGTCGACTTTTTCGTCACCTCGAGCCGCGTTCCACGCTCGTTGGACGTCTGCTTCTACAAGAGCATCCCCAGGTACGATTATCGCTTTGCCATCTTTGATATAAGAGCTGATAGCTTCATCCGATTCCAAAACTTCAGGGTGGCGGAGCAAGAGTGTACACGTATGACCTTGAGCCAGCAACCGTAAAGCAACAGAGTAACCAACATGACGAGAAGCGCCAAGTAGTAATACGCGCATTATCAAGTAGTAATAAGGTCGAGGGGAGGTATGAGCCAAGAACCACCCAGAGGCGAGCGTATTTCTAGCATGATGCACGCCACCAAGCGATAACAGAGCGCTGCGCGCAGCTTGGAGTGCGTGTGATGGGCGGTGCTGGCGTAGTTGGTCATCCTGTTAAGAGAGACTGATTTGCCGATTGGGCGTGATCGGTGATAAAAGGATCTCCCTCGGCGGATCTCGGCTTCGAGGTCGAATTAAATTAGATTTGCTTTTTATCGCTCGATGTACCAGCGCGCCGAGCGCATATCACTACCATCGTCGATTTACCTTTCTACACTAGTTCATATTTTTACACCAATTTATTTTACTTGGGACTCTCGCAGACAGACTCACCGTTCGTATGTATTACGTAACATTGCTCGGCTATGAGCACTAGCCCGCCTCGGCAAGTTGTTCTCTTCTGACTGATTGTCGCAGTTTGGTCGCGTAGTGCTTTGTGAGACACTGCCTAACGAACCGAGTCGTTGTACTGCGCACTTTGACGGTCTGGATGTATGCAGTACTGTACCATGCTGTGCTGAGCCCCGACAGCCGCTACCGACGACCACCTCTGTCATTATCGAGTTGTTCCAACTTGTTTCAATGCGTCTCATGTCGAGTTTCACTACACGGAGGCTTCGAATGGAAGTCGAAGATGCGATTTATGTGTTAGAGTCAATCTGGTTCAATCGATGTCGAAGGTGTACCGAGAGGTAGTTCTGAACTTCTATAAAATGAAGCAAGGTTAACTTCAAAAATGGACTCTTCAGGCAGGCCGCATGACTCATCCCATATCCGGGTCCACCCACTCAAGATAAATATAGGCCATTAATTAACCTGCGCCCATCCCTCAAGCGATCAACGACTGGCAAATCAAGTCTCCAACCTTGGTCGATCGCGAGGCGGCGCCCATGACGACAAAAAATTTTGTCACTCTGCTAATCACAGTATTGAAGCTCTGCCCGCTTGCGGTACACAGCCTCGCCAAGTTTGTCGCATCGCATTCCGAGATGTGTCGACCCGCAGTCGGCCAAGAGGTTCGTGAGCGGCATTCGCCAAGCGATATACTAGAAGACTTGAACGCGCAGCCATCGTTACGAGAAAAATTATACTCCCTAGCACAGACCGGATACCCGATTAGTCTTTTAAATGAATAGCGCTGGTCGAACAGCCCGGAAGCTGTGCATGCCATAATCAGATCGGCCACCCTGAAGTCGAGCGCCAGCCTCATTCAATCAGGGCTGTGCCTGCACATATAACCCCGCCTCGAGCACCATCGCTCCTCCACTTGCCCTCCACGACCATCATGTCCCTCACACGCCACTTTTGCTGCTGCCTCCCCGTCCGTCTCGGCGTCTTTGTCCTCTCGCTGCTCTCGCTCGTCGGAGGTGGGATCTACGCTGCGGCAGTCTGGTATGCCTATTACCGTACGTACATCACTCTGCCAATCCCTGTGCCCAGCTCACCCTCGTGTCGGCAGAATCTACAAAAGACACCTCGGTCTCGCTCACAACCGCCCAAAAAATCGCGTTTATCGTCTCGGGTATCGTATACTCGATCCTCGCCGTCGCGTCCCTCCTCGGATTCATTGGCGCAATCGGACGCAAGCGCGGGCTCGTCGCGACGTACAGCACGTTTATGTGGTTCCATCTCGCTGCCCAGGTCGCGATTGGCGCGTTCTTTATCTATGCGATTTTCCAGAACAACGATGAGCTTGTGAACCAGTGCAGAGATCAGGTCAGTCTTGCCATGGCGATAATACGGGCGGGCACCTGATGATTCGATTAGGTCAACAAGATTAACAACGCGAACCAAGCTGCGAACCCGAACGCGGGGGCGGTCAACCCCGACGACGTGTGCAGGGTGTTTACCAAGTGGGGTCGTGTGGGCGCGATCGTCTCGCTCGTCGTCATCCTCCTCATCGAACTCTGTACGTTTCTCCCTTCATCTCACTCATTCCTCGACTAACATGACTCGCAGACTGCTGCTTCATCGTCTCGCGCTACGTCGCCCAACTCTCCGACGAACAATCCTTCCGCGCCGTCAACCGCAACGCGCACCACGTCGAGGCCAACGCCGGACGCGGATCGGGATACTACCCCCACGAGCCACTGCACGCCGGTACCGAGCTCTTGGGCAAAGAGTCCCATGCCGAGTATCCCTATGCTCAGCCGCAGCATTCGTTTGGCCACAAGGCATAAATCGCGTGTTCTTTATTTGATTTCTCGTTACGCCTCGATGTGACTACGCGTTCTGTGACGACTCGGACTTGGTTTGATATTTGTGTAGCGCGCATTAACGTGAATATATCACAATGTATTCCTGACTCTCAGCTGTTGATAAGGGTTGATCGCGTTGGGAACACGCCTACGCGTCATTTTGTGGGAAGATGCCCGGGCGGTCTTTTGATGTATCGCCACTTTGATGCGCCCGCTGAGTCAGCATGTCTCCGATCATGTTCTTGGCAAGGCACGATAAGCAGAGCGACCACGGTCAGTGTACAAACCAGAGCCAGGAGACAAACGGATCAGCATAGATATTTCCAAGAAATACAGCTTAGATAGTGATACATGATTGACAGTAATCTAGTTACCGACAAGTATGGCACCCGACTGGACCGCTGGCTCGAGTTTCCACTTTTTCACCTCAGCGGCTTTTAGATGTAGACGTCCACCGGCCATACCCGCCGATTTCGGCTCGCCTCGTAGTAAAGACTCTCGGGCATATTCGTTGGCTTGTTTCGCGAGCTCGTGCGCGGACCAGTTGGGATTGTGTTTGCGGTGGTACGAGATGAATGCCTTGCAAACTGTTAGGATGGTTCGTGTGAAATTAGTGGGTTGGGCTTACGGTGTACAACGTCCGCGTCGGAGATTTCTTGGCCAAACTCGCTTTCCAGTCTACTCGGAATTTATGAATAGGCGATGTTGCTCCTTGTTCGTTGTAGGCATCGTTGCGAGTGTCAACTGGGAAATCTTTCAGGAACTTGTTCTTTTGATTCTTAGGCATGTCGGAGGTTACGCGATTTGTCGTGACCACGGTGCTTCGAGCGCATTTGACACCTGTAGTTTTTGTTTAGCTATATCCGATTCGTATGGCTGTGTGTCATAATCTTACCACTATTAGGCTGAGATAACTCGCCGATATGTACGACTTGAACCCTAGTCTCCAGCGCCGTTTTCAAACTCGGAGGCAGCCCAATATGACTCGGCCAGAATAGTACCGAAGCTCTTCCCTGAAGAAATTCGTTGACCGCTTTCGTCCGTCTATTCTCCTTTGGGGACAGCGCTCCAACCACGGTGCCAGCGACCAGAACCTGGAACTACAGACGACGTGTTCAGCGTGTTTCACAGGCTTTGTCTTGTCCCGCACTTACCGGCCCCATAAGAGATGGTACCGCGTCCCAGTATTTGTAGAAACAAATCGTTTTGGGGTGTTGTCTGCAGAGGAACGCGGCTGTGGGGATTTCAGCAGAGGGGCGGTTGAGGATGATGCATGATTTGGTTTGTGGGGGAGGGTTGATGGCAGGTTTGGTGGTTGCTGGTTTTGGTGGGCTAGAGTAGGTGCCGACGACGGATTGAGTGGAGTAAGAGACGGATGAATTCGCTTGCTTACGCGGCAGCCAGAGGCTTTACTTTCTGCTTAGAGGAGCTGCTGGGGTTGGTTGAAGCGGCGGTGCTCGAGAATTTGGGTTGAGTCTCGGGCTTTATTGTTCGAGGTACTTCAGTGCCGCCAACGCTACAGTAATTCATATTCAGCTAGCTCTTGGTAGATGAGAGTATAAGAGCTTACAAACTCTGGCTTGCGGCTGGCTGTTTCTCAGCTACATTTGGTCCCCCCTGGCTAGCCGAGGAGGGCACATTAGACGACTTGGTTGTTGCTGGAACTTCGAGTTGGACCTGAACTGGAGGTATATGCGTAGGTTCGAGGTCATGCACATCGGGAAGAGGTGGCGCGACGTCAATATCTGGTTCATTAACAATCTCAATAGGCCTAGCTTCGCCGTCTTCTTGGTCGGCGGGTCCTGGCGGGCTGGGAGATGATGTAAGCAAGTAGACCATTTTGAAATTAATAGGTGGTGGTGGCTTGCCTTTCATTTTCTGTCGTGAGTGTTTGATCGGGTTCTAGCTGAACTGGCGCAGGAGTTGCTCCGTCAACAGGATCTATAACTAAATCGAAAACGCACACATCAGAGTTTAATGTCGTTTCGAGCTCAGCAAACCAAGATGTACCGTTCACCGAAGTTGTATTCCTGACCGGCAACGCATACGAGGTTTGCTGCCACTCTGGACTCCACGAGCGCGGACTGGGAGACAGATCACCAGTTTGAAAATGGTACTCGGACGCACGAGGTTTTTGGAAAGTGGCCTCGGTCGAAAAGTTGCCACTCGCCAATGCAAGTGACGCAGCCGCTTTGGACATTGCCTGGGCGGCAGCCGTCAAAGTTTCCGCGGCAAAATAGAGTGATTTAGATGCTTCGTATAATGTGAGTTTGGCCGAGACCACTTGAGGGTTGAACATTGGAGACCGAAAGCCCGACGGCGAGGGTGTGGTATCGGAGTCCTGGCTCTGATCAGAATAGTAGAAGTCAGGAGTAGAGCTTCCTGATGATGTGTGACTATGCGACATAATTAATCGGTTGTTTGATTGATACTGTAGTTGTTGGACCGAAGGAATGTTGTGGAGTGGCGAGCGCGAGTGGCCACGCACGTGGCTTGAGACCCTGAGGGGCTTCTGAAAGCGCTTAACCTGGTGCTGTATAGGAGCGTCAAGCACCCGGTCTCGGCCAGAGCACCTCGCATCCAGGGGGTAAATGCGGGAATGATGTCTGTCATTCGTAGCAGGCTGTAGGTACGAGCGTTCTCAAGGTCGAAGTCATTGATGGCTAAGCATTGAAAGCAACAACCTAACAAATCCCGCCATGGTGCGCACGTCGGCGCGCCGGCTTCTACAAAGTTCGCCGGTCTTCCTTTGGCACGCATATGAGTGCCATACTAGACGAGGGGGGCTGAGCACTCTAGTCGACAGCCTGCTGCTTCTCATCCCATCATTTCATAGCTCGGGTAGCCGTGTGCGATGCCTCATGACACACGTAATAAATCTGATGGCTAAGGTTTGCCGGTTCACTTGGAGCTGAACTCCGGTGCTCGTTTCTATTCACTTGTGGGTACTTCTGTCATCATTCTCTCGGCTGTCTCGTCGCAAAAAGGCAATCGAGCCACTACACAATAGGCATCAGCTCAGCCTAGTGCTTCAGCTCAAAACCCCACTCGAGCGGAAAGCGAAGTGGGGCGACACTGAAGATGTTCTCCAACCTGAGACCATTCCTTCGTTGATTTTGGGTCTCCTCCGTGTATCCTATCACGAGTCGCTCCGTTACTTTGAAACCTGAAATGGGAGCATTAGATTTGCCAAATAGACCCCAAAGCTATTGCACACAGTGCAATAGGATTCTTACAAGGACCACGGGTGGCGTGCTTGATATCGAGTTCGTAGGCCCGGCTCGGCACGTTCTAGACCGATCATGAGGCAGCGCACCAAGTCGCATAACCGAGATTAAAATTAGGAGGAACCAGATTCGATATATCGGTCGAAAGGGGCAACTTTTGAAGTGCGCCACAGCAGCGCTCATCCAATACACATTACTCGGATTGACACTTATCCAAAGTGAGCATCGTTCTTACTCCCGGATAATCCACAGTTGGCTTAAAGTGGGATCCCAAGGGCGGTGCGATTATCTTGATAAGTCGGACGGCCCGCGGTGATTTAGAGAATAATGAGGTCTCTCAAGGCTCTCGTGAGTGTTCGGTAGATGGCTTGGGGAGTGGACAGCTAGGTTGGTTCTTTTTAAGAGAGGGAGAAGCTGGTGGAGCAAGGTAGCTGAGCTGGAGAAGTCTAGTGTGGTGCAAGCTCCAAGGGAAGTCGTTGAGCTCGAACCGGATGAGCAACAGCTGGGCGAGCCGACACTAGAGGAGACAGGGAATCCAGCGAGAAGGGTCACGTCTCAGCGGTCGGTGATATGTAAGCCTACAACCGAGTATTCCGCCCAGCATTGTCGCAGTTGAGCAGGAAAACCGAGAAAGAAGAACGTGGTGTGAGCCAAGATGAAACTGGTCGAGTGTTTGGGTGTAATTTAGCACCCGGTCCGCTAGCTGAGTCAGCAAATCCTTCGATCAAGCTCTCGGCACAACTCTAACTTGAGGTCACTCTCGGGCGTGAGCAGCCTGAATGAAGCTCACATCGACCCTCCGAAATATCACTCGGGTGGTGTTCCAGGCGCGGGCTATAGACGTCGTGCTTCCCGTGCAGGTCTTTTGGCAGACGGCGCTCTTTCATTAGAGACCCCACAACTCAGCGGCAAGTATTTAGCTTTGCATTTTATTACCGACGGTCAAGTAGCGCACTGATCGGCTTTACGACTGGCCGGAAGCACGAGTAATGTGTCGCCGTTTGAGGCTTCACGTAAGGACTGTAGTGTGTAGACTCGAGCGTGTACCAAAACACCGCTGGGTTCTTGTCGAGTTCCTTCATTGCGGTATGTCACGCCCCACCTCAAGCGGCGTAGTAGTTTTCGGCATATCTCAACTGGCAGGTGCTAGGTATATGCCGCTAGGTATAAATACTTCGTAAGTGCAAGCCTTGTCACGATTCTGGTCCGACTCATTGAACGCAGCCTGGCGTTCTCGTTGTGATTATCACAGATACCACCGATTCCATTCCCTCCCATTCCTTCCGTTCCCTTCCATTCCCCCCATTCCCCCCATTCCCTCCGGTTCCTCCCATTCCATCGTATATCCTACCACGACATTCAAATTGAATCCACGATATTGTCCATCTACGAAATATGTGAGTAATCCTCTCGAAAACCAAGAGGGTCAAAAGTCAGACGAACCAACCGGGCAATGCGCCGAGCTGTAGCCCGCTCGCTGGGGTTAAACTTCCAACACCACCGCATGACCCCCACCATGAGTGATGTGCGAGGGTCAACAACTTCCGTCTGCAGATCCGTGATGTTCGGGGTGCGACCTTGGGCGACAGCTAAGGTAACCGAGTGTCCAGAATTAAACTCGCGGAATGGAACATTGCCGGTGAGAATTTCCTAGAAAATATTAGAGTGGCACGAGAACCTAAAGGTCGGAGACGTACAAGCATAGTCTATCATACGGGACATCCCTCGTATCAATACACCCGCAAATATTAATCTGGGAGGTAGCCGCTTACCATTCCCATCGCATATATATCAGTCTCGCGAGACCTCTGAGGATTTTCTCCATACAGCTCCGGCGCCTGCCCCGCAACCCGTGTAAATGTCAGACCATGAAACCTAGGGAAGTCACTTGCCATCCATCGGGCGGTTCCTCCGCCAGGGTCCGTATGAGAGAACTGGAAAGCCTGATCTTCCATGATTGCCAGCCCAAAGTCGGTGAGTTTGGCAACGCCGTTACTATCCACTAGCAAATTGTCCTATTGGAAGAGAGTTTGCAAGGTTACGTGCCGCGTGTGTAAGGACCTACTCCTTTAATATCGTCGTGAACCTATACGACAAAGGATTGGATATCGCGTCCACAAGGCCAGATTGGAGATACACGCACCACGTTCTCCTGATGTACGTATTTGACAGCCAACGCGAGCTGCCGACACTGGAACGATGGCCAAATGGTTGTGTAAACTTAGGTACTATGTGGGAGTCGTGTTTGTACCCACCAGATTGTACCGATCCACTGTTGGCCACTTGCTCACCACCGAGCGGACACTGCCATATTCCACCCACGGCGACACCATAGCCAAACGGCCATGAAATACCGCCAGCCCGAACAGTTCTAGGACGTTTCGATGCTTCAGCTTCGACCAGGTATTCAACTCCCGAGCGGTGCGCTACGCAACTATCATCAGCTCCACATGGTTGGCGGATGAGACACGTTGGTGGTTCCCACCTTGATGTGTTTTGGATCGTGCTGCCTCAAGCACTTGATGGCCATTTGAGTTCCGTCGGAGCGAGTGGCATGATAGACGTCGGATAATCCACCAGAAGCGACCGCATACGGGGTGACACGGGACAGTTCACCTGTAAGGTCAGTAATGCTTGAATGTTTCGCAAGGTGTTGTACGACAATCGGAATCGGCTGTGGAGATCCGTCAGACACCGGACAAGTTACCAGCCATGCCTCACCGTATCCGAGGTGATGTTCACAATCAAAAGTTCGGGATGTTCGGCGAAAAACTGAAAAACCGATAGTACATATGCAAGCGAATCGAAAGCGAACCGCGGGCCACACTTACTTTCTAAGATTAACTCAAGGAAATAGAGTGAGCTGCCACCGACACATACGCAAGCGCGAGTGCGCACCTAGAAAGGGGGATGCACGCCACAGTTGCGATCAGGAACAGCAAACGTATGAATATTGTCTCACCTCCTAAGGTTTGGACAGGCACTACGTCAGCAAATGCATTTCCGGCTAGACAGGTGTTACGCACGATCTATATGAACCACAGAAGGTAGACAACAGTACACAATACTCATGAAAAGGCATATACGGACCTCCTGTTGTGGAAGGAAGATAGAATGAAGGCGCTTAATCGACAAGAAAAAAGTAACAACTTACATTCTATCCACAGTCCCATGCAATGATCGGTGCTAATCAAGTCCACAAAGGAGAGTAAAAAGGTAACTCACAAGCTAAGAGAAAGGAGACGATATGAATGGTGATCAAACAGTGGCAAGACACCAGTCACGTACCGACTAATGCGGCACCGTAATCAGATCAATGCTGAAACAAGCAGGTATTCACATACCATCTGATGTCATCGCCATAAAAGTAGTCAGAAGTAGCATTTGTGCAATTAACCAATACGGCTTACAGGCTGATGCGAGAATGGTGGAGTGTCGAGCGGATCACAAGTGGTCAGATATTTGAGTGTAGTAGCATTGTTGACTCACACTCTGAGAGGTGGTGAGTGGCTAGTACACATGTATTCCCAATATCGATTCACTCACAAGCTGGGACAAAGCACAGGATTATATAAGCAGCCGGCACAAACTCCGAGTAGACACGCCGACTCACTTGCTGAGGTCAGGCAGGGCATCACGTCAGAACCAGGGTAGATGAAGTACAGATGTGCGTTCACTCACAAACTAATATAAGGCACAGAAATTGATAAGCAACTAGAAATAATGCAGTATGGACATGTTGTTCACTCACAGTCTGAGACGAGGCAGAGCGGCGGGGGATCAGCAAGGACAAACACAGAACAGACGTGTGGTTCACTCACAAACTGAGATGAGGCAGAGCAACGAGGGGTCAGCAAGGACAAACGCAGAGCGGACGTGTTATTCACTCACATACTGAGACGAGGCAGAGCAACGAGGGATCAGCAATGACAAACCTAGAGCGGACGTGTGGTTCACTCACAGGCTGAGACGAGGTAGAGCGACGAGGGATCAGCAAGGACAAACGCAGGATGGACGTGGTATTCACTCACAGTCTGAGACGAGGCAGAGCGACGAGGGATCAACAAGGACAAATGCAGAGTGGGCGTGTTATTCACTCACACGCTGAGACGAGGCAGAGCAACGAGGGATCAGCAATGACAAACGTAGAGCGGACGTGTGGTTCACTCACAAGCTGAGACGAGGCAGAGCGGTGAGGGATCAGCCAGGACAAACGCAGAGCGGGCGTGTTGTTCACTCACATCCTGAGACGAGGCAGAGCGACGAGGGATCAGCAAGGACAAACACAGAGCGGGCGTGTTGTTCACTCACAAACTGAGACAAGGCAGAGCGACGAGGAATCAGCAAGGACAAACGCAGTATGGACGTGTTGTTCACTCACATCCTGAGACGAGGCAGAGTGACGAGGGATCAGCAAGGACAAACGCAGAGCGGGCGTGTTGTTCACTCACAAACTGAGACAAGGCAGAGTGACGAGGAATCAGCAAGGACAAACACAGTATGGACGTGTTGTTCACTCACATACTGAGACGAGGCAGAGCGACGAGGAATCAGCAAGGACAAACGCAGTATGGACGTGTTGTTCACTCACATACTGAGACGAGGCAGAGTGACGAGGGATCAGTGAGGAGAAACGCAGAACAGACGTGTTGTTCACTCACAAGCTGAGACGAGGCAGAGCGACGAGGAATCAGCAAGGACAAACGCAGAGCGGACGTGTTGTTCACTCACAGGCTGAGACGAGGCAGAGCGGCGAGGAATCAGCAAGGACAAATGCAATACGGACGTGTTGTTCACTCACATGCTGAGATGAAGCAGAGCGACAAGGGATCAGTCAGGGCAAATGCAGGCGGGCATATTGTTTGCTTACACGCTGGGGCAAGTCAGAGCGCCTTTTTCAGCATTTAGGATCAAGCCGAACACCCTAACACGTACACTCTACTTGCGTCATGTCGGTTTGTCACTTTCTGACGAGAGACGGTCACGCACATCCTGCGTCACCTCATAGTCAGCATCGACTCGCACTGGCTTAGGGTTCCTTTAGGACTTACTATCTGTAACGCAATTATTTCGCCGTGACATTAACCTTCCTTCCTTCTAATCTCTCGCGAAACACTTACAACCTAGAGTGTGACATCACCTCGCGATGAGCTTCCGTCAACATCAAGACAGTTCATGACATACCCATCTCCCTAACGGCTCCCGGACTTCAGACTGCACGAGGCAGGCAATTACCGGTTCAGACAGCAGCTGGTGCGGTTCTGTTTACTTACCCGTCCTTTGATCTGTTCGTGTTCCTGGATACGGTGGCATGAGCGCTAATCGGCATTCTCACTGTCCAAGGCTTACTTCCTGCATGGGAAGAGGTTGGTGAGTACTGCTTCATCCGCACCGACGAGTATGGCTTACTGCTATTTCTCCAAAGTTTACTTCAGCCCAAATACCCGACATCTTTGTCGCACTGTCGACGTTTCGATCAGCTAGCATCAAGTCACGTGCTGCTACATCAGTCCTCGTTACGTTACACCCTGGACGCAAATATGTGCCCACGGCCGGTTCGGTTCAGCGGTATGCCCGCCTGACATGCATTACTCTGCGAATCCTAATGCGCACCATAACCAGGCTCGACAAGTGAAGTTGCGAGAGAGACATCGGCCAGAATCTGCGGCAGTCTCATCCAGAGGCGGCTCCGTATCATTCAGAGTTTTCTTGTGACCTGGACGGTTGCCGCTCATTGCCGGAGCAAAAACGAGCTCGTCAACTAGTGCGTGCAGGTGAGTGGCTAGGGATAAAGGCGAGACGTGCGTGCCTGATGCGTTCAATCAGGCGAACAAGCAATGCGAATCAAGTAGAAATGCAGATGGAGTCGTTTGCTGCCAAGGCTTCTCTCGGTCCCGATGCTCATCGCTCGTTTGCAACTTTGGCAAAATTGAAGTATGACTGGATTCTTTGGTTTACTAACCATAAATCTGGACAGGAGATCTACGAACTGGTAGATATGGCCTCAGATTAAATGATCTAATACGCCATTTCGTACGCCCTTTCATCTTTCCGGCCAATCATGCTGATAGCCACGCTCAGACAGAGCATTATTTCTAAATCTTTTAAAAACTCTGGTTGAGCACAGTGGCAGCCTCGTTGGGATCCACGGAGTCAATCGGCGGAGTAATTATTGAGCTCCTGCCTTCGGAAACTATCAGGTCGTCGGTCTCACTTTATGTATGGAGGCAGGGCTTGTAATGAGAGAACACTCTCTATGCTGAAATTCACATATCCTAAATTAGGGGACTATGCGCCGGGGCCTACGGAGACGCACAGCCCAATCCTTGACAAAATGGCCATGCGGCGGGCGGGGGACGACCCTGTCCTCCCCCTTTCCGCCTTTTCAGCGATCACGTGAAGGCTCGCCTCGAAATCTCGACGACAACCACCTCGCTTTCTGACCGCGCCCGAGCCCTCCCTCATTTTCTTTTCTCCCGTTCATCATCCATTGATGACCGTACGACACCCCGCCCGGTCTGGCCACCCGACCCGCGAGTCCTGTTTGCGTCTCGGCGCTCCGGTCTCTACCTGTCGTTTCACGCCTGGTCTCTTACACCCTCGGTTCCTGGTGGCTCCAGTCGTCCCGTTCATCTGTCAGTCCACCTTACGCACCATATATTATAGATGGCGCGCCGCAAATACATTCTGCTTTACTATCTTGGCGCGCGACATCACAGGTTGTCTCACCAGCCGCAGCCCCGTAGGCGAAGAATATTCTGGCCTTTCTCGTTATCTCCTCGCACTCAAGCTGCCGGAATCAACCACTTGTTGAGCAGCATCCAAGTCTGGCATATCTTCTCGTCGGAGGAAGTCGAACTGCTGAAGGATTACAGAGCAATGTCTAAAATTTGCCTGAGAATCGGGAGGGCGGTTTTGAAGTCAAGCGTCTCTACTCCGCGTCTGAGTGGTTCCTAGACTTGAGCAGGGCTGGTGCGAAAATACGGTCGGTCACTGGGTTCCCGAATCTTAGCTTAACGGCGAGCAAATTTTTGGGTGTGGTCGTGCATGGTTCTCGGTCGATCAACCGGGTTCCTCGGGCACTCGAACTCAACCACAAACGTGCCTTTACAAACGTCGTACACTAATGTATGTCTTTATATCGTTTTTTCCTCTGATCTGGCCTCCGATCATATTTCGCATCCGCGTGTTGAGAGCTCGGAGACCCAGCGATTTCGTCGGCTTGATGTTTGTTCCTGCGTTTCATGTGGCGGTAAAGGATATACTGCTCGGCGTTGGGCTACACAGCGATGAGCGATAGAATTAGAGCTTAACATAGTAACACGGGGTTCCGCCATTGTACGTTTGGCTATTTCCGAATATTTCTCGCACTGAGCCCAGTACCCCTGGCTCCAACGGCCGCATTTATAATGAATACAATGGCTCGGTCGTATCGTCCGAGCCGGTAGAGCAAGAAAGTGCATCACGCTTGCCAGCTAGTACGAACGGCGTTGTGCCCTTGTCGCAAATAAAGACGTGACTGGGAATAGGACAGTGGACGTTCGGGTGAGCAAGGCTGAGGTGAGTCGTGTAGATTTTCTCGGCAGTGATTGGAAGGCTGGGTATTAATCAGTGGTTTCAGGTGCCAGGCGGAAGGAAGAAGGGCACGCGATGTCTTTAGTGCCCATATATGCTAGTTGGCGGTTTTATGGGGCGGGCTTTCATTCCTGTTGTTCTTTTGTTGGTTGAAGCACTTCAAATTCTAGATTAGTAAACTAACCTTCTGGATCGAGAGCGACATTCACTGACAGATGTTATGCGTAGCACGGAAATCACAATCCAGTATCGTGTCGTGCAGGAATGGCGAATTAACCTACATATATAATGCAACCAAGACCACGGCTGACGTCGAGGACCGAGCCCGCTGAAACGACCGCGGGCTATTACTTGTACACGTGTTATTGAGCTATATGCTAACCCACAGAGGGTATACCCTTATGCTTGCTATATGAATCAAGTCAATCGATTTATAGACACGTATAATTATCGATAAATAATTACATGCCATGATCTAATACACGCGACGGTGGCCTGACGACAATTTCGGATGTTTGCAACGGGCAGTAACAGTGCTCTGAGCGTTGGCAGAAGGTCTATTTTCATAATTGAAGTGTCTTTTTAGCTTGGAGCTCGGGTTTATCTAGGAAGTTTCACGGTACCTTGTTGGGTTTGTTGCCATCTGGCGTACGGGCTGGTGTGGCGCGGATAGCCAATGGAACTCGGGAATTGGCGGGCACCCTTCAACCGTTATTACTAGCGCATTGGGGCGAGTGAGGACTTGGCAAGTGACTGGAGATTTCAAAGTGTTCTGGCTTGGTTTAATTGCTTGTCCATACCATTAATCCTTCCCTACTTGAGCATTTCGACATTTGCGTGACGCGAGAGAGGTTAGCCAGGAGGTGACTTCAAACTGGCCGCTGCACGCGTATGCTTAATCTTTTGACTTTGAATGGTGCAAGAGGCACAGAGCCTATGGATATTGTGTCAGCTAGTAGGACCAGGTACCGTTGTCTGAAACTAACCTTGATATGGAGAGAATCGGATGTTTCCGAGAGCTGACATAATACCACGTGACTGACGCGTCTCCAGGCTCGACGCGGCCTCTACAGTCCTTGGGAACTAGGCAGCGCCGACCCTGCCGCAGATGATGCCAAACTTTGTGGTATCCCAGTTGAAGATGACTGCCCAGTCGAGAAGGTCATGAGGAGAACCAGATGAGCGTGAAACGCGTTTGAAAGAAATATCTGCTAAGGTTACTGAGCCCAATGCGGATCACCTGAGGTAGCGATTTTACTAGTTCTTGACCGGGTAAGTTGTCCCACTTCTCGCTTTAGGCAATCGACGCTAAGAAATGCAGTCACAACAAGACCGCTGAGCGCGCATGCAGCTAGGGAAGGGGTGTCAACAGATGATCTTGTTGCACGAGCTCGAGCGATGGTCAAAACTCAGCTTATTATGCTTCGCATCAATCACCATCGCCCCATAGTATTTGACCCCGTCATCCCCGCCGCAACAGCTTAATGACTCGATCCGGATCCAATCCGATAGTATATCGGTCGCGTATATTTGTGTAGATCTATCGCAATGTATTCTTGACTCAAACCAAGAGGACGATTTCACTAGCTGACTGCGTGCATCATATAGTGTGAAGGTTCCTCGACGCTTGAATAGACATGAGTAACTCTGACGCCCACTCGGCCAACGTGTCCCCGATTAATTCGGTACGGGAATGACCGGAGTAAATGCATAACTCATAGTCAATGGGACCTGGCAATGCAGAACAACGGGTGGTTGAACGGGTTAATAGACAAATTTCCAAGAAACTTAGATTGGGATACATTGCATGGGTAGTTTAAGTCTCGACAGGTATTGCGCCCGAATGAACCGCCGGCTCAAGTGCCCACTTGGTGACTTCAGCTTGCTTTAAACGTATTCGTGCTCCGACCATTTCACCAAAATTTTTCGAGTCGCCACGCAAGAGATAGTCCCGAGCATACTCGTCAGCACGATCAGCCAGTTCGTGAGCAGTCCATGTCGGGTTGCTCGTGCGGTGATACGAGATGAACGCCTGGTCAATCGGCATCAACTATCTAACTTCAGTTCCAAGGCCGCACTATTCTCACTTTATACATACACTATGTGAACACGTTGCCCCAAAAGTTGGGGTAGCGGCTCTAAATTTTAGTTCGTTGGGATTTTCTGCTTTTTTTTGGGATGTTCGGCGCTTAGCAAAATTTGGTATGTTTCATACCAAAGTCATTCTGTGCTTTTTTTGCTAAGTCAGGCGTACTACTTTTTGGTATGTTTGAGTGATCGACGAGCTTAAGCTAAAAATTAGTACAAAACAACAGAAAAAACCATATTGATGATTAATCCGACAGTACCAAAGGACCCAAAAAC
>WSTG01000018.1:0-53362 GCA_019616325.1 Ceratobasidium sp. 394 | reverse complement strand
TGACAGGGGACAGAGTCCCCTTGGCGGTACCTGGCCAGTTGTCCCCCCTTAAGTCGGCAGGAGGCGACAGGTGGATATGACAGATACCTCCAGCTGTAGCCGGAGGTCGTCGACCGGGATATTTCCCTGACGATCACTTCGGGAGTTCACTTAAGGGTAAAACGCTGTTTGCGCTCTTGCGCGCACCGGAATGTTAGCCACTTTGATTTTGTATACTATGTGGAGCTTAGAATGCAGTTCGGGGGTTTTATTCTTTATATATTAATCATATCAAAGCGCAACAAAAGGATAAGAACGCACTAGGGCGAAGTGACAACATGAGACGAAAAAAGAGTGAAAGCAAAGATGAGGAATTATAGATATCCCTAATTCTTTCGATACAAAATACGCGGGGCTTGATTTTATGGCTACATCCCAGAGTAATTATGGGTCCTCGAACTTGATCCCTGGCTCAGCTTGTGGTTGTGGATACACAGCAGGAAGGGCCCCGGGCACAGCCAAAGACATCTCAGTGTCTGCTACCTCCGAACCACCGTATGCTCGGCGAGCGGTTGTGACTGCTGTCCCCCTATTCCCATGTCTTCGGGCACCTCCGTTACTGACGCCAATACTCTACTTTCCACCGTCTCGGGCTCAGCCACTTCTTAGTGCGTAGCGGCAGGCGCATGGCCCCACATTTCCACTAACTCTTCACCTGGCGTTCCCCCGGCGTGTGTCCGACGTTGTCCTCGGCGGCAGTCGAGGGTTCTACCACTTGTCCCTGGTTTGTCGTCCCGGTCGCGTTCGGCTCGGCCGTCGCATTGACTCCATGTGTGTCCGACTTCCGCGTGTCACCAACCTGGTTCGACCGTTGTCTCCGCTTTGGTAGTGACTTCTTCCGCCAGATCGGCTGGAGGGTTAACTCTAGGTGTATGCGCTGGATTGTCGACACCGGGTGGTTGGAAATCCATGCCAATGCTGAGTACCTTGAGCCTCTCCGCCATGCAGACCACAGGCACCTGTCCTCGCGCTTCCACAATGGTTGGAGTAGGTCGCAGCTTGCTAACGGGGGCACCAGGTTCAGCCGGTGTCCTTTCGTCCTCTGAATCCGATCGTTCGTCGCAGTCTAGCGCGAATAACACGTTCCGTTCCCCGTTGGTGGCATGATAAGCGGGTGGGCTGGTCGGCTTGAGCGCGCTGAAGAATGTCTCGCCAGTAGGGATAGGGGTAGGCAGTGTGGTACTGTCCTTTCATCCAAAAGCTCGGCTTGGGGCCCCACGACAATATCCTTGTTTGGGTCGCCGAATGTCCGAGGAGGAAACACGACCAAGTTCTCCTTACTAGCGTCCAGGGGATTGGCGGGCGAGGATTTGGAGGACTCGGCGGAACTAGGGGTATCCGCCGGTGCATTGACCGAAGCTGGCCTATCAGGAGTAACCCTCTGTTCGCCCTCCACCTCTCTCGGTCAAGGGTCGCTTCAAGTCATGCTTGCGTCAATTATCCCAGCCTCCGACCTGATAATGTCACGTACTGCTTGGAATCCAGCAAGATATTTCCCGACTTCTGTGTCATTCATGGTCCAGGTAGCGTCTTCATCGAACATAGGGATCGTGGCACTGGAGGCGACAGCGAGCGTTCGGGTAGCGGGCATATGAAGCGCACCGATTCGCTAGTCGAGACGGTTGCCGGAACTTGCTTCTTGGGGCCGGTTGTGGCGATCCGGACGTAATGAGAATGCTCGTCTGACGTCTTGTCGCTTTCATCAGTACTCTCGGCCAACGGAGCAGAAATAGTGGCGCCTGGGCTGGTAACAGGCTCGTCTCCAGCGGACCTGCCGTCTTCCCCAGACTGTCGCTTCTCTTCCGAACAGCCCGCTCTATCGTCGTCGCCCTCCTGCCGTTCACGTGCGTCGTATGTCGTCGATGTGTCGGCAGCAGTGGACTATTCTCCAGTAGTTTCAGCGACTAGCTGTTATATTCCTTCGTTAGTTCACTTTCATCACCTTGACCATCCCCGCACACCTCCGCTACATATTCCACATCCTTGCTCTCACACTGCGGGTTCAAGGATTAGCCGCATCCCGTACCTCGCTCCCATCGGCATGTACCAGTGCTGGTGATTCGTCGGACTTGCTACCCATACGCTGGGTAGTTCGCACGTTTCGAACACATCATTAAGGGTATTTAGACATGAACAAATGATCAGTATAACGAGTATCAAGGATGAGCATGCACAAGTGGCTAGAATATCTGCTGGTTAGTCCTGTAATAATTCCATACTAGGCATAATCACTTCCCGAGTCTGAACCGTGCCGCTTCTCCCGGATTCATCGCTAGCCAAGGGGTCCCCGGGATGTCGAAAGTCTCCTAGATTGCTGGATGCAAAGCGACCTCCAACTAGGCAAATGGTACATGAGGACTAGTGAAGGCGCGAACCCGAGCTGAGCGCAAGCACGTGACCGACGCGCGAATCGGCGCTTGAACCGACGTGGAGGCGCTAGCGCGTTGTTCGACTAGCCAACAAGTATAGCACGTCCGATCCCAATGACTACCCCGAACGTTCAGCATTTCGTGTCCCGCCCCATGGTTCAAGGTACTCACCAAAGTATGAAACACCGGACTCAACCAACTGCCTAGTCCAGTTCCTAAAGAGCCCCGTCGTTCCGCCCACCCACAAACGCCAGAACACAAACGCCAGGCCAACGCCGGCTACACGCGCAGAGCACACTCGACAATGGCCACATCTCTTATTCCCCTAAACAACACACTGCTCCCGAGCTGTCAGCCTCCGCGTTTCAGAAAGGGGTGAGACTCACTATATGAACTTTGCGGCAACCCCGGGGCGTGCCGTGAACTCCATCAGCACTGTGACTGGCATGGCATCCGGCATCTCAAAGCAGACCGGATCACGATAAGTACAAAAACTTCGACGAAAAGTTGCAACTAGCGGGGGGAGTGGACTTGACTCGGAACAGGTCCACTCCGGTCTCAATATATGCACCCTATCCGTGTATCACCCCTATTTGTCTGCTTTGCTAATCGAAATAACTCCAAGAAAGACGGGAAAGCCCCAAACACCGCACTATACCAATGCTAATAACCAGACCGGGAGCTCCTAGGTGTAAGATATCTCTTAAACAAATACCTCAGTGAAACTAGGGGAACAGGTTGAGTCACGATTTCCCGCCAGACCGTCATAACAAACACCCAAGAACCCCACGCCGAGTCCAAACCAACGAGGTTCGTTGGCTGAAACATGCACGGATTAATCCACGCTTTTGGGTTTTCTTGCTAGGCCTACAATCACACTCGCTGCACAAAAATAGTAAAAGGTGGTTCATACAGAGTCCAATAAAACCACAGCCTAAGATAATTCCCTTCAGATCACTTGCAAGTTTTACTTCTGGGCTGCTCGCTACTAACCTATACGGAGAAGAGCTTCCACCACCGCATTGAATAACCCCGTCGCATAAAGCTCCCGAGTGATGGTGATCGACTATCGTGGCGGCTGCAATGTGGAGGTCCAAAGCAGACACAAGCAAACGTGCACCCGCTAGGTCAGTCAATCCCACCGAACATTTTCCGGTGACTGTCTAGGAAAATCAGTCAACCCGATACTAAAAAGATAACACCAACTAGACCATAAATAGCGTCTTGCTCCTGAAATTGCATGTTCGTTATCCACACACATATACCTAGTTAATGTAACTTGTTTCGGGTCCCATATTGTTGAAACTAGGGAAGGTGTTATATTGGTCTATGTATTCATACTTGGAGTTGAAGGAACTACGGACTCGATCGACTATACCTCACCGCTCCAGACTCACCACTGGGTTTCCTTCCGACCGCGTGCCCGCCTTCAGTCGAGCGGCTCGCCTCAGCAACCACGCTAGGTTCTCGTACACTACAAACGTCACACAAGTGTTGGGCAACACTCTGACTAAGTTCGTTGCTAAACCCCGGTAAAAGCCGCGTGCGCCTTCCTCGCGCCAAGTTCGGGCAATACAAACAGGGATTGTAGGGTATAGATGTGTGGTGGCATTGTTCTTAGTATTGGAGGGAAAGGGCAATACGTTATCAAGAATGTATGGAACAATGGGAAAACTACATACTTGCATACGGGACCGTACAACTTGAAGAGGATAAGTTGAGGTCATAGCAATTAGCTTGGCCGCTGCCGAGATAACAGTATAAGTGGTATTTGACTATTATTTCGATCAGCGTGAGGAAGAATAAACTTGAAAGGAAACTGACCAGTCGATCATCTCCTGGAGCATACGCAGCGCCCGTGTCCATCATTCGCCTTCTTTTGCGTTCAAAGCACCAGCGTTTTAGTTCTTCGTAAGCCACGAATTGTATCGCTCCTTCGGAATTGTCAACGATCAAATCCTTTTTCAACAAGAAAGAGCCTAACCGTTACTAACACTAAGTAAAGCCAACGAAGTTCCTTTGTAGAGGCCTCCCCATCCCTCAGTCTGGTATATCGAACTCAAACCGTCTACGACATTGCGTTACTTGAAGTATTGGATAGGATGGAAAAGTACTTGCGCCATAGCCCTCGGTACGCACCGGGCTCCCCAGGCCGAGTTGTAAACATCCGGACTTTTACAACCCAGATTGGATTCGTGAGCAAAGCCGTTGCCACGCCTAACATTTGAGAGCCGTGAGTAGAAGAGTTAAAAATCAGAAGGCTACGCACTAGCTTCGGCGGAGGCGATTAGGTTGGTCATGGGCGGTGCAGGGGCGCGGGGATCAGGCGAGTCAAAAACTCGGCTTTTGATGGCGGCATAGCTACCGTAGTCGTATCAGCACAATTGCCGCTGCCCTGTCCCACGCCGATTTACTCACAACCAGAAGTACATCCCCCAACTAGCCGCATTTCCGACTACATTGGTTCCGACGCCTCGATACAATCCTCGGACACCATGCTCGGCTTTGATTTTATTGAGCGAGCTACACAAGGCAAAAATATATCCAGTAAGAGAAAACAAAGATATCGTGTGACAACACGCACATCTCACCTCCATATGGTGACTAAAGGGTTGCGACTGATTGGTGATGAAGTAGCGACCTGGAACTGAATCCGAAGGAGGTCGAGCGGTTGAACGCAAAGTACGGCAACTGCGCCTGCGCCAAGCCCTGCTACGGCATGATCCTAGGGTAAAATAATTAAACACTATCACAGGACTAGTATCCATGGCTCACGATAGCAGGCGTTGGGAAGAAACTAGGAGGTGTAGTCATGAGCAACAGGTCGATGAAGAGCAAAATGTGATCAGCGGGTGAAGCGCCGAGCTGACACAAGCTTACGTCACCACTACCCCGTGTTGCCGACTTGCCTCTCCCCACCGTACTGAGTCACATCCCCAGAGTTCGCAACCATGTATGGGATAACCGGCCAAGTTGAACACGGAAATCCCCAAAGATGATACTTAGAGGCTGCCTGAACGACAAGATATTATGTGTCTAAGCATCCAAACAGCAGGATATTTCACGCGACCTTCAGCTCTCCCTCAAGGAGTTATGAAACAAAATATGATTATATGCATTAACTAAGGTATAAGAGCCTTTCTGTTTAGGTGTGCGCCGGTCCACAGGTCACCGCCGAGGAATCCCCTGTGGAGTGGCAAGGCCAAACTCTAGGTCCTCTTGCTGATACCATTTTCGGGTGGCTGGAAAACTAGGATATTCGCAGCACACCCAGTACGAATATTTCAGACGCGTCCCTGAAGAAGTCTGATTCTCCAATCAGCCGTCCACACGGTTGTTTCAGCGCAGATCTTACCGGAGACCTCTCGCACCAGCCGGCTTCGATGATCCCGGACTTGGGGGCAATATTGGACCCACTTTCCCAGCGATCTACGCTCATTCGTACCTGCACTCGCTGGCCGTACTGGAATATGCGGTTTTATTACCATAAAGCAAAGCAAAGCATGCATTGAAATCACCGACCTTGAACTGGGCGTTGTCTGAAAGAGGCATACGTATAGACCGGATATTTAACACCTCCTCTTCGGGATGGGATGTCCAAACGCCGTAGGACTCGAAAGCTTGGCAACGCCATACCTTCGTAGCTCGGTCAGAGTAATGCGGGCGCAAGACTATAATTCAACCTGCCCTTTGGCCATTCAACCAGCTCTCCGAGAGCACAAACCCCATAAGCTCAACATTACTTTCTACCCCCAAGGGATCTTCTGGTCTCCCCGGCATCCTAGCCCATACTTCCTGGCCCTACCCAGAGCTCAATTGTTCGACTCAGGCAGGCTCAACGGGCGCTTACCATTGTGCTCTGAGGCGTAACTGGAATCATGTTGAAGGTATGCTAGCCAGGTGATGAAGTTGTGCTGTGAATGGACAACTACCCGGACTTTAAGTGTGTCCGTGCCGCGCCCCAAAAGCCCGGTCCTCGGGCAGCATTCTAGCCTGCGTATCCAGTACCCGCCGCGTCGCACGCCACAACACATCGAGCAGCATCACGGTTGCGTCCCACGGGCTCGCACTATTCCCCAGGAAGCTTTCGGCCAGCCGAGAAGAATGCAAAGTAAGCGCGAAGCAAGGAATGGACACTCAGTTGGGGTCGAGTTTCAAGTCTCCCACCGGGAATGTCCCAAGGTTTGGGGCGTAAAACTTCATCCGGATGATTGTTCCTGGGGTAATCGCGCTGATCGGCGATAGTTGGCGGCGTATGCTAGGCTGAATGAAAAATATCAATTTATTCGTAGCCTCGATTATCTGTATCTCGCGATCAGCCGCGGTTGATGCCATCGCGCCACTGCTAAGCTGCTTAGAGGCAGGTTTGACAGAGTGCGCGCATGCTGTTTTGCCCCCCGAGTTGCTGCGAGTGGCCCGGACGCAGCGCTGTAAATCATGATCGCCAAGGGTGATCGCCTGACAGGTTGATAGACGTAGCTGTCAAGACAACGTGAGGGACACGTGGCTACATTGGTGTGGCGTTGCTTATGCAACTGCCGGCGGTAGCAACTCTCGTCTCATTGTCGCTCACAAGCAATATTAAGTTTAATTATGCACGTCGTCGATTTCATGAAAATGATATGGCTGGTGTATTATGTACAAGCTCCAGTTGCCGAGATGAACTCAGATGTGTCGGAGTGGCAACCCCGTAATGAACCTCACCCTAGTCTGGATAAGGCATCTACCCCGTGAATACGGCGGGGCCCGGCACAGTGTACGCGGTGGGCACCGGGTAATAGATGTCCACTACAGAGAAAAGCGATCCCCCAGTCAGTATAGCTGCTGCGTCTCTAGCAAAGGAAATGCATGTACCTGTGAGGCCTGGATCCGTAGGACTAACGTAACCTGGGATAGATACTTTGCTAGGATTTGCATTCCCTCCACCAGTAATCTTGAGCTGTGCACACGAGATGTACCACTGTGGTGCTCCTACGACGTGGAGTCCGATCTGCTCAATGCGGAGCAGGTACTCTCCCGCGGGGATTGTGGAGGGAATCTTGAAAGTGAAGGTGGATAAATCTGGAAAGGAATTTGTGGGATGAAAAAAAGAATCAAGGGCAGAAGTGGGAAACTCTTACTGTAATCTAGAAAAGAAAAGCTGGGGCTGAAAGCAGCCCCTAATTGGTAGATCTTGAACCAGTTAGCGCCAGAGCCGTCCCACGACGCTGCAGTGCTGGGCGCCTTCCCTGTAACAGCTTTCATTTAGCAGGATGCACGCATTTTGATTGAAAAATTTCAAACCCAAGTAAACAGCAAGGGGTCCTTGATGGTAAACGGTGTTGTCCAAAACAAATCCGACCTTCAAAAATGGGCTGTTAGCCATGTTTGAGCGATCAGATATGGTCTCACTGTGGATCCTGCGGGGACGGTAGCGGTGGTAGTACTGGCTCCGCTCGCGCCATTCACGTTGCAGCGGATATCAGTGGAAGTTACATCGGTCACAGGTGAATTATTTGGTGGCGGTCGGATGTTTGCGAACTGCACTCCAGTAACGCCATTGATGATCAACTTGTCGAAAATGTCTATGCTAGGGGTCAGCTCTGAATGAACCCAACATCAAACAGGCTCACAATGGGCCAATGCTCCATTTACGGAGAGTGCGGCGGTTAGGGTGGTTAGTAGTCTCATTGTATTTGTTGATGTATGCGGCTCAGTCGAGTCTCGAGTCGAGGGTGCAGATTTCAGGGAACGAGGAGCCTGTTTATATAGCAAAAAGATTCCGGAAAGAATCATATGATGAAACTTCCGCTTTCCGGGGTCGAAGCAAGGTGAACGACTCGAGTATACTTGGAATTACGACAGCGACTGTTGCGCTTAGGGGTAAAGGGAGCCAATAGGAGTCCACGGCGGATTCAACGGTCCCCCAGGCACTATCACGCAATTGTCCTAAAATATGCGCCGGACTTCTGTCGGTACCCATCGCATAGGATTGGGGCATATAGCCGGCCGTTGAGCTATTTCTGAGGCCGTTGCTCGTTACCCGTGATCTCATACACATGGCATCCTAATTAGAACGGGTGCTCAATATTGCTCAAGCGTGGATCCGTAGGATGGATGTCTCCAAAACCAGCTTAAACGGGTGTCTCGAGCTTCACACATGGCCGAAGTTACTTCTGGTGTGCATTTGGCAGTATGTTTTACACTTGTTTTAGATTTGCCGGTGGCCCAAAGGCTACGGCTCTTGAAACAAAACTGCATTCTAAGTCCGAGGAGTTCTAATGATAGAAGCGGAGGCAGGTTGAAGCAGCCCCGTTGGATTCTCACATGATATATATCGGATCAATTATGGGAGAAGGCATTGCCGTTGATGAGTAGATGACCAAGTTCCAACTAGTAGAAGACCATTCGGAACCGATAATTTCTCCAGGGTAGATACGCGACTTGAGATTGTGGCTTTCTGCTTTCAGCCAGCGATCAATGGCTTGCTGGCAGAATTGTCCCGAAATCCTTCGGTCGGGGTTTTTACAGGTCTTTTGGAGATGGAATCTCGCTTAAGAAACCAACAAATTGATTATGTACCATTGTGTATGACAGGCAAGACAAGTGATATTTCGCCGTAATCACATTGACTAACCTACCCGCTGAAGACAGCAGGTCCCGGAACCTTGTATGCTGTTGGCACCGGATTGTAAATGTTAACTACAAAAACACGGAATCAGCTAATGTTTCGATTGTGAGATCTAGAGACACTCCACGAACCAGTCAGGCCTGGGTCGTTCTGGCTAACGTATCCAGGAATGGAGACCTTGCTTGGATTTGCATTTCCACCGCCGGTGATTTTGAGCTGAGCGCAGGAGATGTACCACTGAGGTGCTCCCGCAACATGCAGTCCGATCTGTTCAATACGAAGGAGGTATTCGCCAGCTGGGATCGAGCTGGGGATCTTGAACGTGAAGGTCGATTGACCTGGGTGGAGAACTCATTGAGCATAGGAAGTTGTATGCGGCTAGAAAGATTTTACCCTCAGACAAGAACTTGAAAGGGTTGAACGTGGCACCAAGCTCGTAGATCTTGAACCAGTTGGCACCCGAGCCGTCCCAAGTCGACACAGAGCCAGGGGCTTTGCCTGAGGAGAATATCAATAAGGAATGCATAAGATTTCTCGATTTTACCAACCTAGGTAGACGGCCAGCGGTCCTTGGTGGTAGACCGTGTTGTCAAGGACGAATCCAACCTATGAGTTGACCGAGAAGGGCGAATCTATTAAACATATGAAAGACCAAGGACAGGTCCAACTTACAGTCGAGCCGGCAGAGGTCGTCGCAGTGGTAGTGCTACCACCGCTTGTGCCGCCAACGTTGCAGCGGATATCGTTCACGGTGACGCTGGTCACAGGCGAGTTGTTGGGCACCGGGCGGATGTTGGCAAACGCTGCCCCAGTAACGCCGTTGACGATGAGCTTGTTGAAGATGTCTAACAGGACCCGTTAATGCTGGTTTGTGTAAGAGTAGCATATAGCAACTCACAGTGGCCAAAGACTCCGTTTGCAGAGAGGGCAATTGCTAGAGCGGTAGTGAGCTTCATGTTGATTGCGATGAAAGTAGGTTGTAGACTGTGTGAAGAAAATGCATACCGGGTGCTCGTTTATATAGCCCTCTCGAGGAGAAAAACCGGACAGGTCGGTATTTCCTAGGCACGCAATAATGCACATGAACGACGACCGAGGACATAATCGCTTCGCGCGGTTGATTACTGCCAAGCGCGAAGGCGAAAAGCATTGATTGAATTGCGCCAAGAAGTCTTCTGCCAACTCCATCACTGTGGCTGGGACTACCGAAGCTCGGGTAACGGACTTCTGTCGGCGGCTTGGATAGCCACAAGCGTATCCAAGGTATACTGTGTCTTGGACGTTGCTCTATAATAAACTAGACTTGAACTTGCTAAATAATAAGACTATCCTGGATGTCTTAGTATCCCTTGATATCAAAGTCTATCAACCCAGGACGGATACATCTCGAAGATTCTGGGCATGCCAATTTGCCGTACATCATATGACACGCGTATAGTAGTCTAAATTCTCCGGTCATTATCCAAGCGCGTTCGCGAAGCAGTTCCGACGAGCATGACCTGCATATATGCGCGCAACCGAGGTGGCCACGGACTCGTGCTGTAGCCGTTTTTGGGGCTAGGTCCGGATCACGTGGGGCGACGCGTCCGAGTCCCCGAGTGGCGTTCGGGGTCGCCGCGTCCTGCGGCACTATACGAGTGCGCCTGAACCCGTCCACCACAACCCAAACCACACCCCACCATCCAAGATGACAATCAAAATCTACGGCGTAAGCGCTCCTTCCCACCCTCCAACCCACGCATAACACCCAAACAGAAACTATTCATGGCCAACGTCCGACGCGTCCTCGTCGTCTGCGAAGAGCTCAAACTCGACTATGAACTCGTCCAAGACTATGGAACTACAAAAAGTCCATTCGGTCAAGTCCCAGTCCTCATTGTACGCGTCGAGCCACTTCATCCTTTCTGCTACTTATCCTGGGGTTGACAGGACACCAACGGGTTCCGCCTATACGAATCGCGCGCAATCTGCCGGTACCTCGTCACGAAATACGGATCCGCAGAGCACGCGAGCTTGCTCCCAGACGCGTCGGACCCGGAACGATATGCGTTGTTTGAACAAGCTGCGAGTGTCGAGTTTGCGAATTTCGAGCCGTCGGGAATCGTGATTGCTTGGGAGCTCGATCTAGCCAAGTGCGTAACATGTTTCGTTTTCCTTCTTGCAGTTCATGATCTTTCGGGGTCGCGAGCTCAACGCGCTGGCGCTCAATGATTCGTTGATTGATTATTGGCTTGTAGAAAGTTTGGTTTCCCATCCGACGAGGCAGAAGCCAAGAAACACCAAGATCTAATCAAAGAGAAAATGGAGGTATACGAACGCATTCTGTCTGAGCACAAATACCTCGCCGGAGATGTACGTATCTATGCCTCGTCCCCTCGTAGCCACCCTGACACGACGCATTTCAGACCTTGACGCTCGCGGACCTGTGGCACCTCCCGTACGGAGCGTATTTCGAGAACCACGTGCCAGGAGTATTCACCAGTCCAAACGTCAACAGGTATGTAACACATGTCCCAAATTTCTACTCCTAATCCGTTGTTGCCTAGGTGGTGGCAAGACATCAGCTCGCGTCCGTCCTGGAGAGCAGTCTCGGCCAAGTCTGAATCAAAGAAATGACCAAGCAGCCCCAAACATATCGTGTATAAACTGTACTATATGAATCATATACCACATCTAAATCAACAACCGACTAAATCGTCCCCAAAAAAACACTGTTCTCAAAACACACAAAAAGTCCATCAAAAATCCCTCCAAAAAACGACAGGACAACAGCTCCACAGCCATCCACTATCCAAGAAAAAAATCAGATAAAAAAAAAGGTTCACCACGCAACCCCCGTCTCCCTCGGTGCGCGTACAACCCTCCTGCGACCCGTACACCTAGGCGGAACAGCCACCTGCGCCGCATCCCACGTATCAGGATACGTACATCCATCAACAGGCACATAATCCCCAGTCCATCCGCCACTCCCTCCAACCCATCCACTACCCGCAGATACAGTCGCGGCAGTAAACGTCGGCACGGCAAGCGTAATCGGTGTTCCGGTTGCAGTATACGTTGGGAGCGCGCCAGCGTTGGCTCCACCAGAGATCGACGCCGGCGGGAACTTGTTGGCGGCCCGCACGCTCGCGGCAATCGTCTGGGAGACGTATGATGTTTGAGTCGGTTTGAGCGGGCCATTGCGCGGGTTGGTGTTTTTGCACACGCCGACCGATTCGCGCGGGTCACGCGGGAGCCATCCACCCTTGACGCCGAGGCTGTAGGACCAGAGCGGTGCGTTGACTTTGCCGGTACGGTCCGAGGCGCCGATCTTCCAGGTCCAGAAAAAGTGGTTCTGCGGGCCTAGTTTAGACAAGGGAAGAAGAGGGGGCAAGATGGACGCACCTGAGTGGCATCCATGTGCGACATGGCAAGCATCTTCAAGTCGTCCTTGACCTCGTCCGTCCAGGTATCAGCATCCAACCACGTTTCGCAGCTCCCAACGCGAGGGCCAGTGTACTTGGGAAGCGTGCCGTCGTAGCGATACCCAGCATTAGCACCATTCAGATAGTACCTAAAATCACGTAAGATGGATAACAGAGGTCAAATGCAGCAAACTCACGCGCAATCGTTGAACGAAAGACTCCACTCGCCAGCCGCAACAAACCCGTACGAATCCATGGTATTGTTAAAATCGTTACCCCATTCAGTGCACGGGCGGTTAACCTGGGCAGAAAGAGGCGTCGGGAGCATACGAGCAAAACAAAAGTAGGGGTGTCCATCTGCAATGGAATTGAATGAGTCCGAGCCAGACAACAGCCCCGATCAACTGACCGAGCGCAATTCTGTCAGAACCAGGCAAAAAGTTCTGCCAAGTCGAAAACGCCTGAAACCCGTTGTGAATAGAGATAAAGGGTCCCTTGCCAAGACCAGTGATATTCCGCATCATGTCGTGCATCTCGAGGTAGCTAACCTAAAGTCAGTGTCTGAAACACCTCCCGCAGGGTTTACTCACAAGCTGGTGATAACGTCCTGGCCAATGGTCGACACTTGAGGCTCGTTGACGACACCAAACATAACAACAACATCCTTGTACTGGTCCTGCGAGATGAATTCCGTGATGGTACGGATAATGTTGAGCGAGCGTTGAGCATTGGCGATACCCATCACACCCTCCAACCTGGTCCGAATGTCAACAACCATAAAATGGGCAAGAAAGGGACCCACCAGTTGACACCACCGAGTTTGCCCGAGTGGTTGAACCCGTTTTGGGACCCAGGAATGGTGTGCAAGTCGAGATTAATGCGGATCCCATACTTGCGGGCCCATTCGATGGCTTTGAGGAAATATCTGCCGAAAACGTAAGTAACGGCATACATCCGAAAAATCGATGACCCACTTCCACGCAACTCCCTCCAAAAACGGCTCGTCGTCGTACTTTTCCACCGCCCAATATGGCAGGGGGATGCGGACCCAGTTCAGACCCGCGCCGGCGATCTCGGCAAAGTCTTCCTCGGTAATGAACGTGGCATAGTGGTCCTCAATGACTTTGGCCACGCCTCCGGAAGACTTGTTGGCGGCAATGGCCTGGCAGAGAGTCCATTCGTCAACAGCGCGGACACCAGTAAACTTGGGGTTCGTAGGTTGGTACGGCTCGTAGAGTGCTGGACTGATAAAGGGCTCGAGGACAAGCCATCCACCAAGGTTCACACTGTTCATGAAATGTTAGCGAGGGTTACAATAGCATGGGGAAGGACGAACCCGCGAATGAGATCTACGCCGTACTTCCACGGCTCGCTAAGCGGAGGCGACCAGCTCTGGGCCTGGGCCGAGTTATTGAACGGGTTGGTCGGGTCAAACACCCAGAATCCACCAAGCTTGTTGTTGTAAGTGAATGTGGTGCCGTCGTCTTTCGTGACCGTAGAGCCGTCGCCGCCTGGTTAGAGTGTTAGCCTCTGAGATTGAATTTCAAGATGAAAGCGTACCAGACGTGACAGCGCCGCCACTGGTCGGGTTGTTTCCTCCGCCGGGGCTGCCACCTGATGGGGCACCGCCGCTACTGGCCGAGCTCGCCGAAGAGTCCTTGTGCTTGACGACCTTGAAGTACACGGGCACCACAACAGCGACGACAATGACAGCGAGGGCGGCGACACCGACGAGCGCATACACGAGCGTGTTGCGTTTCTTGGCCGGTTTTTCCGAGCCGTGGGGGAGGTCGGGGACGGCAGCGCCCATGAACGAGGCCGAGTCGTGGGCCTTGACGCTCGGGACTGCGCTCGAGGTGGCGGTGGCCATCGAGTCGCGGGCAGAGGTGAGCCCGATGGCCTTGGGGGGCTGGAGCACGTCCTGCTCGCTCGACATGGGGGAATCAAGAAACTGGCGGCCGCTATTCTCGGCAAAGGCCTTTATGGCGTGCCAAGCCTTGGGCCCTGGATTCCCTGCCCGACGATCGGCGCTTGTTCATTTCGATTTCCCGCTCTCGATCTGGTCTCATTGGGTCTCACTAGTCGAGCTATTAAGTACAGTGCATTGTACAGCCAACACTCACCCACTCACCCCTCCCCGCTGGCCCGACAAACCCACCGACCTCTTCACCGTGCGTAGTGGAAAGGCTATCTTGCGAGTGTATTGAGCGCCTGTTTTGGCTTCCTGAGCCAAATCCCTGACCGAGGAAACCTTTCCGTTACTGGCACCTGTCGGAGGAAGATCCCGAATTCGGCTCGAGGCTGGCGCTCAGTCTTGGCATTCTAAAATTAATCGTACATGAACCGAACATTCGACACTCACCTAGTGCGCGTGCTTGTGCCACAATAGAAATCATTTTAATGAAAAAAATTATATGCGTGTGGAGCCGCACCGATTGCAGGCTTAGTTTTGCGCTCTCGTTTGTGAGTGCTCGTATTAGGGTGTTCCGTTGCCTTCGGGGTAACGAGGCACAACCGTAATATTCGGTTCGTATTGACGCCCGCGGCCTTCTCGTTATCTTCAAGCGGGGGAAGCCTACCGAACCAATTGTCTTGGTTCCGGCCCCAATCCTCGTGTTCGTGCCGAACCTCTGTGGCGTGACGCGGCCAAGACGCGCATTCTATTATACGCAGAACACGAGGCCACGGAAAGCACAAGACACAACGGCAAGATCACAACGCCTCGAACCTCGACGTCGACGTCACGTCTTATCGAGCACGAGGACGGAATTCGTTGGGGTGATGGACGTTATCGCCAGCGTGTATTCAGTTGCGGCAAATCCAAAACGCGATCACGTGATCGTGCGCCATCCAAACAATCGCCGCCCTCCCTGTTCGACTTGCTCCTGGCGGTCTATTACCACAGATTACGTTCAAGCAAAGAATTAAATGACAATGTTACCAGCGAGGCTGTATAATGAATGTATGCAAATGGACACAACATTGGCACCAAACTAGGTGGGAGTAAAGCGCAACGCGGAGTGTGCTTAGGATGGCGCCAGGGGCGTCATGTAATTGATAGTTAAATTGAATGAATTGACTGGGTGACTACCTATGGAGCCGTAGGCGCTCCTTATATACACGGAGCAGCATATATGCTAGAGCTTACGTGAATCGCACTGAGCCAGCAAAGCTGTACCTTTGGTTACGCGGTTGGTCGAGCCAACTCTATCTTGTTCTTTATCAATTTACATGTGTGTACTCTACGGTGATGCGCAATTCAACCACACTGCTTACCAGGACAAACGTTCTCTTGCACATTTCAAAGGTGGAGCAAGGAAATTGCCAGGAATCGATTGGTGAAGCACTTGAATCATTATATAGACATAACATACACGCCAAGTTTGCTGATGTATACAAACACATTCTCTTTGTGCATAAATACCTCACTGGAGATGTAAGTATCCAACCTTGTCCCCTTGTAACCACCTTGACGTAAGGGATTTCAGACCTCGATACTGGCGGTTTATTATACATCCCGTACGGAGCGTACTTTGAGAACCATGTGCCAGATGTATTCATCGGTCCAAACCTCAAGAGGTGTGTAGCGCAAGTCCTGGCTTTCTAAATCTAACGCCGCTAGTGCCTAGATGGTGGCAAGATATCAGCTCATGGCTGTCCCGTAAAGCAATCTTGGCCAGGTCTGAATCAAAGAAACGACCAAGCAGCTCCACGCATATATAGTGTGTAAACTGAACTAAATGAATCATATATCATCTAAAACAACAGCCTAAATCGTCCCCAACAAAAGACTGTTCACAAAACACAAAAAGTCCAAACCAAAATCCCTCCAAAAAACGACAGGACAACAGTCTTCTAACCATATCCAAGAAAGAACAAAGTCAAACCAAAAGTTCACCAGGCAACCCCCGTCTCCCTCGGCGCGCGCACAACCCTCCTGCGACCCGTACACCTAGGCGGAACAGCCACATGCGCCGCATCCCACGGATCAGGATACGTACACCCATCCACAGGAACATAATCCCCAGTCCACCCTCCACTCCCTCCAACCCATCCGCTGCCCACAGGGACGGTCGCTGCAGTAAACGTCGGCGGGGCAAGCGTGACCGGTGTCCCAGTCGCAGTATACATCGGGAGCGCGCCAGCGTTGGCTCCGCCCGAGATCGACGCGGGCGGGAACTTATTCGCGGCCCGGACGCTCGCGGCGATTGTCTGGGAAACGTACGAGGTTTGGGTGGGTTTGAGCGGGCCGTTGCGCGGGTTTGTATTTTTGCACACGCCGACCGACTCGCGCGGGTCACGCGGTAGCCACCCGCCCTTGAGACCAAGGCTATAGGACCACAGTGGTGAGTTGACCTTGCCGGTGCGGTCCGAGGCACCAATCTTCCAGGTCCAGAAAAAGTGGTTCTGCGGGCATGGTTAGGCAAGGGAAGGAAAGTGGAAAAGGTGAACGTACCTGAGTAGCATCCATGTGCGACAGAGCAAGCGTCTTCAGGTTGGCTTTGACCTCGTCCGTCCAGGTATCAGCATCCAACCACGTCTCGCAGTTCCCGAGACGAGGGCCAGTGTACTTGGGGAGTGTGCCGTCGTAGCGATATCCAGTGTTAGGACCGTTCAGGTAGTACCTAAAATTCGTGTAAGATGGATAAGAGAGATCACGCGAGAAAAACTCACGCGCAGTCGTTGAACGCAAGACTCCACTCGCCAGCCGCAACAAACCCGAATGAGTCCATGGTATTGTTGAATTCCTGGCCCCATTCAGCGCACGGGCGGTTAACCTGGGCAGAGAGCGGCGTTGGGAGCATGCGGGTAAAGCAAAAATAGGGGTGCCCATCTGCGATGCAAGTGAGTCAAAACCAGACAACGGTCGACGAGCAGCTCACCCAGCGCAATTCGGTCAGAACCTGGCAAAGAGTTCTGCCAAGCAGAAAACGGCAGAAACCCATTGTGGATGGAGATAAAGGGTCCCTTGCCAAGACCGGTGATATTGCGCATCATGTCGTGCATCTCGAGGTAGCTGGTCTAAAGTCAGTGTCTGAAACCTCTCCGCGGGGTTGACTCACAAGCTGGTGATAACACCTTGGCCGATGGTCGGCACCTGGGGCTCGTTGACGACACCAAACATGACGACGACATCCTTGTACTGGTCCTGGGAGATGAACTCGGTAATGGACCGGATAATGTTGAGCGAGCGTTGAGCGTTGGCGATGCCCATCACACCCTCCAACCTGCTTGATATCAATTGCTGAAAGATTGGATAAGCAAAGAGCCCACCAGTTGACACCGCCGAGCTTGCCCGAGTGGTCGAACCCGCTCTGGGACCCAGGAATGGTGTGTAAGTCGACATTGATGCGAATACCGTACTTGCGCGCCCATTCAATAGCCTTGAGGAAATACCTGCCAGAAACATGAGCAACGGCATACATCCCAAAAATCGACGACTTACTTCCACGCAACTCCCTCCAAAAACGGCTCGTCATCGTACTTTTCCACAGCCCAGTACGGCAAGGGAATGCGGACCCAGTTCAGACCCGCACCGGCAATCTCTGCAAAGTCTTCTTCGGTGATAAACGTGGCATAATGGTTCTCGATGACCTCGGCCACGCCTCCAGAAGACTTGTTGGCGGCGATAGCCTGGCAGAGAGTCCATTCATCGACGGCGCGGACACCAGTGAACTTGGGGTTACTAGGCTGATACGGCTCGTAGAGTGCTGGGCTGATGAAAGGCTCGAGCACGAGCCATCCACCAAGGTTCACACTGTTGATAGGACGTTATTAAGGGTAATAATAGTAAAGAGAAAGACGAACCCGCGAATGAGATCCACGCCATACTTCCACGGCTGGCCAAGCGGGGGCGACCAGCTCTGGGCTTGGGCCGAGTTGTTGAACGGGTTGGTCGGGTCAAACACCCAGAATCCGCCAAGCTTGTTGTTGTAAGTGAACGTGGTGCCGTCGTCTTTCGTGACCGTAGAGCCGTCGCCGCCTGGTGGGAGCGTTAGCCGCTGAAATTGAGCTTCAAGATGAAGACGTACCAGACGTGACAGCGCCGCCGCTGGTCGAGTTTCCTCCGCTGGGAGTACCGCCCGATGGGCCGCCGCTATTGTTACTCGGGTTCGCCGAAGAGTCATTGTGCTTGACGACCTTGAGGTACACTGGTACAACAACAGCGACAACAATGGCAACGAGGGCAGCGAAACCAACGAGCGCATACACAAGCGTGTTACGCTTTTTGGCCGGTTTTTCCGAGCCATGTGGGAGCTCGGGGACGATGAGCGAGGATGAGTCGTGGGCCTTGACGCTCGGGACCGCGCTTGAGTTGGCGGTGGCCATCGAGTCGCGGGCGGGGGTGAGCCCAATGTTCTTGGGGGGTCGGAGAACCTCCTGCTCGCTCGACATGGGGGAATCAAGAAACTGGCGGTCACTATCCTCGGTGGTGGCATTTATGGCCTGCCAAGCGCCGCCTCGGGCCCTGGATACCCTGCCCGACAATCGGCGCTGGTTAATCTCGACGCTTGACGCTCTCAATTCGGTCTCACTGGATGAGTTATCAGGTAGGTACATGGCCCATACTCACCAACTCACCCTCGCTGTGGCCCTGACTTCACCGTCCACAGTGGAAGAGCTACCTTGTAGGTTATCGAGCCCGTTTGGGGTTCTTCAGCCAAATCATGGCCCCTCGGAGGATACCTTTCCGCCCCGGGCACCCGTCAGCGGGTGATCCAATTATGGCTCGACGCCGGCGCTAAGTCTTGGCATACTAAAATTAATCGTGCCGGAACCGAAAATTCAGGGCTCACCCGACGCACTTAAATGAAAAAATGAAACGCGGGCGGATCCACGCTTGCCTACAATAGCAGCCCTTTCTTCATGAGGGTTCGAGCGCGCCCCTGTTAGGGCGTTCCGTTGTCTCCGGAGTGACGAAGCACCGCCGTATCATTCGAGTCGTATCTTGACGCCCGCCACCATTTGTTATCTTCAAACGGAACGGCCTTACCGAGCCAATCGTCTTCGTTCCGCCCCCAATCCTCGTGTGCCTGCCCAACCGCTGTGGCGTGACGCGGCCGAGACACGCATCCGATTTTCTGTCATACGCAAGACACGAGGCCATGGAAAGGGCAAGAGAGATACGACAGCAAGAGCACAACACCCCAAACCCCGACGTCGACCCACGTCCTATCAAGCACGAGGGCAGAATCCGTTAGGGTGATGGTTGTTATCGACCACGCGACTTCAAGACGCGATCACGTGAACGCCGGTGAGCGGTTAGACCTCGTGTTCTTGTAGCTCGTTAAATATGTATACCAAAAAAAAAAAAAGAAAAAGACGCGATCACGTGATCGCGTGCCCATCCAAACAATTGTCGCCGCTTCTAGAACCCGGAGATCGCGGCTTTCTTACTTGCGCTAAGCGCAAAAGAAATATTGATGCTACTCTGTTCAAGACATCTTTGCCACGTTTCATTCCAAGCCCTTCGTAGTAAACCCCAGGTGTGGTGGCCATTTGTTGGCGGCTGCCGCAGCAAGTTATGTTGAACCAGAAGCTTATCGTGTTGGTATCAAATAGTAGAACCTAGCAGCACAAGCCAATAATTTCACCTGTTCAGGCATTAACTCGATAGGTAACATGGGCCTTTGGGGTACTCGGCTGTTCGCGCCTGGTGTTCAAGTTAACCAGAGCCGCAACTCGGTCAAGAAGCGCATTAGATACGCCTGCCAAGTCTAGTCAATTCGCCAATTTGCCCAAGCTATGTCTGCACAACAAGAGCACGTACGAAACTACTGGCACGGCGATGCGCCGAGGCGAGTTTATATCCAGCCCGAAATTGTTCATGGATCATTTTGTGCTCCAGATCTCTATCAAAGGAGAGGTCCCTAATTTGAGTGTGCCTAGATGGGTAAAAGAACATGGAACCGACTTATAAAATAGCTGTGTTCGTGGAGATACAGCATACATTGAGCTTTCAGCGGTCAAACATGCCTCCTCGCCACCATTCTTCCGAAACAGAGTCCGAGACAATAGACTTCAACCTAGAACACGCCACGGATAGCCGCTCCGGTATGTTCCCTAGAAGCTGCCCTCTCCCATCATGCACTGTGCTCTGTTCTATGTGTAGGATTTGGATATTGCGCTCGTTGAGGAGTATCTCTAGGCCTTCGAGCTTGACCATACACCCCAAAAGAAGGACCCTTGACGGATGGGGGATCGCCAGACGCTCAGAATTGATTGCGCCTATGGGCTCACGCAACCTCATAAAAAATCTGCAGATTCCTAGGGTGCGGACACAAGAAGGTAGTCTGAAAAGTGATCTCCAGGTCGAGAACCAGCCACAGGAATCACCGTAGCAATATAACTCGGCCACATGGGAGCGTGTGACAAGATCCTCTAGTTCACTGCGTATAAGACTAAAATCGGTGCATCCGATACGGACTTTATTTGATGAAACGGACAGTGTGATTAAAGGAAGTAGAAGTTGCAAGCCCTCTGAGCGGATATGAAACAAGCTCAGGACCTGCAACCGGTGTAGTTTGATCGGTGGGGGCTGACTCCAGTTCTCGGGACTAGTTATTTGAAGGGATCTAAGCTCCAATATTGATAGCGTTGGATTTGCGATAAGCATATTCACAAACTGCGAAATGCAAATGGATATACTGCTAGGGGAGAGATAGCTGAGCTGGAGGTCGACAAGACTACGATACGCGGTGATGTCCCATCCAAAATTAATATTCTCCAGATGCAGCGTGCGAAGTGATCCAAGGACGTCTGGCTGGTCCGTAAGAGTTTTTATGCTTACGTGGGCCATGCCGCCGAAGCGTGGATGGTGCACCATGAGGGATTTAAGTAAATTTGGACTGCCACCATTAAGCAATAGGCTCATAATAGCGGCGACGAGAGTTTGAGAGGAGCTGCTGGAGTGCAGGAAGGCAGCGGAGACTCGATGAATATGAGGCGTGAACATTTCAGGAATATACACAGAGGAGGACTCGGAGGATGTTTTTTCGTACAGGTGAATGTGAATAGACCTGTTCTTTGTACGACCAAGCAGCGTTTTCGTCAGTCTTGGGGGTATTTCCGGGCCGACATCAATGTGGGTCCACGGGTCCGATGTCTTCATTGCAATCTCTCGCCAGTATCTGCATACGCCTGTAAAGTTGTGGAAGCCCTTTGTGTCGTTATGTACAAAGCATGTGCCCGATAGTGCGAAGATATTTGCCAAGATTTCGGGTGGGAGTGCGTTGACTGGAGTAAGCCTTGCCGACCTGTTTCTCGCCGTGACTAGTGACATACGCATTTCGCGTAGCGCATTTTCATCAGAAACGAGCGACTCGAGCTCAGAGTTCATGACCACAAGTAATTCTTCAAGGTCGGAGCGTTCAGAAGGGCAATGCATCGGCTTGGCACAGGCGGTAATCAAGGTGACGCAAGCAGCTCGATAGGACTGGATACTGGCGGCCAAAAGCGTGCGTGCAGTTTTCCATTCGCCTAGCACAGAGTTGAGAGTGGTGTTGATAGCTGGTGAGGCGTGATTATGGGAGATTTTCGCTATATGATTCTGCTGTAGCAGGCAAATCAGTCATTGAATCCGCCATCGATTGCGGGTGCTTACCTTCAGCATATCTTATTTTGTACTCGAATGTATTGATTGTTGGATACGGGAGGAGGAATCTACAGCAAGGTCTCGTACCAACAGAAGCTAACCCGAGTCTGTCGTGAACTGTCGCAAGCTTCCGCTTGGCTGAGATAAGACGTAGTAGGAAACACAGGTCGCAACTAAAATGCAACAAGCAGCTGATAGTTAACAACCAGAATATTGTAGTGTTGAAGCGAACAGTCAAAAGGTGCGCACAGCACGTGACATACTCAGTCAATAAATGTGCTGTTACCGGGTCGTTACAAAACACCGAACTCGGGCTCATTCAGCATACCCGGCCCGTACAGCGGGGCCACTTGCTACTAGCGGTTCATCACAGCAGATTGTATTCAAGCAAAAGCTTAAATGGCAATGCCGCCGATAAAATAGTGGAACTAGTCAATTTGTGAGTCCGCCCGAGCCGTGCCCTGCATACTAACATGAGCATGTACGAAATCCTCGGCTATACTTTGAGACAACTTTGGCGGTACTTGATTTAACCACGATGTTTATTTGGATGGGCATCCTCTGGCGCGTTTCAAAGTTAAAGAGCCAAGAAATGACAAGAAACCAATTCATATCTGCTCTAAATAAGCAGATCTATAGCATACATAGAGCTTCAGCCGTCAAACATGCTACAATGTTCCCATTCTTTCGAGACAATCTCCGAGATAGTACACTGCAGCCCGGGATGCGCCTTGAGGAGCGACACTGGTACGCTCTCCGAGTTGTGATGTATCATACAACGCTCGAGACGTAGGTTTTGAACGCTACGTTCGGCAATGAGCGCCTTCAGGTCCGCTTCGTATATGCTGCAGTCCAAAAGGAGGACATTGGGGAGACAGGGTGTTAATAAAGACCGAGAGCCCGTCGTATCCATTTCGCTGGCCGTAATACTACGCATAAGGAATTCACGAAATCCTAATATGCAAAGGCAGGAAGGTAAATGCAGAAGCGACCACCAGGTCGAGGACAGACGGCTTTTGTCCTGCCAGCAGTATAATTCGGCTACCCGAGAGCGCGCAACAAGGTCCTCTAACTCGCTGTATATATCGCTGAAATTTGTGCGCCTGATACAGACCTTAGCCGACCTGGAAAGCGTGATCAAGGGCAGTAGGAGCCGTAAGCTGGCCGAATCGATGCAGAATAAGCATAGAACATGCAAGCAGCTTAGTTTGATGGGGGCAGGGTAGTTCCAGGTCTCCGGATTAGTTATTTTAAGGGAGCCAAGCTTCAGTACAGATAGCTCTGGGCTCGCAGAAAGGAGGTTCGCGAGCTGTGAAATTGGCATAGAGGTAGGAGAACAGAAGTAATTGAGCCGGAGGTCGACCAGACCGCGGTATGCAGCGCTGCCCCAATCAAACCTGATATTCTCCAAGTGCAGTCGTCTGAGCGATTGTAGGACGGCTCTGGAGTTGTCTGCCCGGTGCCCAAGAGCGTCTATGCTTGATGCATTGAGAAGGAGTGGCATGCTAGCATTCGGCCGAGACACCGTTAGAGATTTGGCCACGCTCGAACTGCCACTGCCAAGCCACAGATTTAGGATAGCGATGACAAGACTTGGGGAGTAGCCGTAGGATTCTAGGTCAACCGTACAGACCCGATGCATGTGGGGCGCAAACATTTGTATTACTCCGAAGACGCAGTCAGGGGAAGCGGAGCCGAGTTCGGGTGTTGTTTCATATAGGTGAATGTGAACTGGGCTGTTCTTTGTACGGTCAAGTAGCATTTTGGTCAACCTCTGGGGAACACGTGGGCCAACGTCGATATGCGTCCACGGGTCTATCGTGTTTATTGCGATGTCCCGCCAGTACCCGCACACACCAGTAAAGTTGTGCAAGTTCAATTTGTCGTTGCGAGCATAGCATGTGTTCGAAAGTGCAAATATATGGGCCAGAATTTCGGGTGGGAGGGTATTGACCGGGGTCATCGTTGCCGACTTGTTTCTCGCCGTGAGCAGGGACATGCGCATGCTTTGCAGCGCATTTTCGTCCGAAACAAGCGACCTGCGTTCAGACTCGACAGTCACAAGTATTTCCTCGAACTCGGAGCGCTCGGAAGGACAATACACAGGTTTGGCGCAGGCGGTAAGGAGAACGGTGGAAGCAGCTAGGTAATTTTGGATCGTCGTAGCCAACAGCGTGCGTGCATTTTTCCATTTGCCTAGAGCAGATTGAAGAGTAGGATTATTAACCGGTGGCGGGCCATAGCCGTTGAGAGGAGATCTCGGTATGTGGCTATTCTACTATGGATATGTTAGTCAGGGGATCCAGTATGAATTCCGGGCACCTGCCTTGGACATCCTGGGGTTTACGCTTAACTTTGTTGGTACAGCAGGTAGATAGTCCACAGGAAGCTCCGGTACTGATAAAGATCGGTTAAAATGGCAGTGTGTTTCAACTTGCTAATTGTCGCGACCTTTCCGTGGGTTGAGGTGAGTATTATAGTAATGGATCCAAGCTACAAGGAGAACGCAACAACTAAGTAGTTATGGGCAGTTGGTAGTCGAGAATATTACGTCGTAACATTTGGTTGTCATATACCGAAGCTCCAGGCGAGTGACGAGGGAAACAGACCAGCTGACATGGATAGAGTTTGAGTATTACGTCTAGAGGTGTTTGTGGCACCGCTGGCTCCAACAGTGATTTTGAAATAGTGTCCACCCTCCGACTACACGCTTGCGCGCACCTGACCTTGCCTTGCCCCCCGTATCCTAGAAATGGAAACCCATCCCTAGCCTCTGGCGCGCGGTCAGTGCGACTGTATTTCGGGATGCCCGAAATATCGTATTGCTGCAGTGTAAGACACTTCCAAAAGCATTGAGCTATTGCCGGATCCAAACTCGGTTCACCGAGCACCAGTCTATTCAAGTAAACAGCATACATGTCATTTTAGCGATCAAATATTTTGCAATAATCGAATTGCTCAGTCGGGAGGTTGTCCGGGACTATGCATATCAATGTAGGGTCTGCCTCGCGTAAAGATACTCTTATGGCTTCTGTATTCTCATCCCCTCCGAGGACAGCGCACCTTTCGAGGCGTAGAGTTTGGATGCTGTGCCCAGCAACAAGTGAATTCAAACCCTCAAGCGTGATTTTGCAGTTCAAGAGAGTGATGTTGGGTAGGTGAGAGGGCAACGGTGGCTGAAGATTCCCTGTGACTGCCTCGACAGCCGTCTCGTCGTCCATGTAGGCATCGCCACCCTGGCACAAATATTTATGTTTGGTCAACTTACCGCTGAAATACAATCTAATTGACAGGCATCTAGTTCGCACCTAAATTCACAACACGGCACTTGGGACATATATAATAATTGCGGAATAGAACTAGGTGTGGCTCTCAACCTTGCCACGCCCCAATCGCATAGCATATATTGACAAACACCCAGGCGAGAAGTGGACAAGGGCTTGCCCGGCCCAACATGCATTGTACTGAATTATTAGTATCATCCAACAGAAAGTCGTGTAACACATAGCTGATAGACAGGCCATGCAACAACCAAGCTTAGCGTCGAGGTGCGAAGGTACGCCTCCGAATTGAACGTACCTACTCCACCCAACATTCCTGGCTCTGGTTTGGCATGATTATCCGGAGATGAATCACTCGAACTTCGTTTGCAGATACTCCTTGATTTCTTTTACGATACTCTTCTTCGGTTGCCTGTAAGCCACGGAAGTGGGTCGCGCTCGGATGGGTGGTTTAGATGGGTAGTTTCTCTCAGCCATCGGATCAATCCTTTCTTCAGGCGGCTCGACTTCAATAACGGGGACCCCCAGCCTCCTAGGCGGTAGCGGTGGGAGGGTCGGGAACGGCACGGGACCATGTGAGAATACATCGGCGGCTCCGCCCCTCCGAGGCGGCAACGGGGGTGGGGCTGGCGTTGGGCTGGGTATCCTCCTCGGTGGCAGCTGGGGAGGCAGCTGGATCGACTTTGGAGCCGGTGACAAAAACGCTGGGTGTTCCGGCGCATCTGCCAAAGGCCCTTGCTCCTCCCATCCCGCTTGGGATTCTGGCGTTAAGTCCAATGATGAGAGTGAGGTCCGAGGCGTGGATGTAGTTTCCTGCGTGTCCGTAGTAAAATTTGTTTGCTCGGTCGCGGCACACTCAAGACTAGATGCCTGCTACAGGTTAACGTTTAACTCGGCATTAAGATTGAACTCGGTCAAATGAAAACATACCGAGTTAGGTGGACGACTCAGCGTAAGAACTTGGGGCCTGGTAGGAGGTATCCGAGGGGGTAGAGGTGGGGGAGGTGCTGAGACATAGCCTCGGGGAACAGAGGTCACACTTGATTTGACCTTTGCCACTAGGCGTCCCACAATAGATGGTTTAGAAACTGGTATGACATTCTCCTGCTCAGAAGTGTGAGAAACAGGCATTCTACGCGATTTAAGAACTAAACCTACCACCTCTTCCTCTGGGTAGCCAACAAGCTCCCAATCATGCGAAAGAAGATCGGGAGAACTGGGAGACGGAAGACCCTGCAAGGTCCGATGCCGGAGTAGACCAGATGTCGTGGTGAGATACTCGCGCCGGAACAGCTTATCAGGGATTCGCTTCCAAAAAGGACTGTCGTGGAATGCGCTATTGAGCGGGTACCAAGTGGGGACCTCGGATTCGAGTCTCTCGCTGAGCACTACCCGAATGGTGGGGGGCATGTTTCTCTATTCAATATCGTAAGGAATGCTCGAGTCACAGCGGGTCGGGCTGCGGCGATGGGACATACCAGCATCCAACCCAGGGTTACATCCGGGAGTATATTTTTCCCGGCCTTGGGCTTATCGCCACCCCCTCCAACGTCCGAGTGACAGCCCGGGAAGAGTGTCTGAAATGAAATTCGTCACGCCCAAGATTTTGAGACGTTCGAGGCAGACTGACCTGTTTACAAAGCTGATTCCCATTCCCGTGTTCATCGTCAAATAGCACAGCGTCGAAGAGTTTCCTGTTCTCGTGATATGCAACTACATGTAATGCAGACTGGACAATTTGGGGTAGGCTGCAAATCATATCAAGTTAAAAAGGAGCTCTGAAGGAGGTTATCTAACTCACTCGTCATCTGGCAGAGTAAGCAGGTTCAGCGTCTCGCGGATCACCAATGGCCGTACAGCTCCTGCAATTCAGTGCATTCAACCAAGCGAGAAGTGTCCACTCTTGAAAATATGACTTACCAACAGTATCCCAGACGCCGAGGCAGCTATAAACTTGTCAGATACATCATCACAAGTCAACCCTATACCGACCTGATTGGCACAGTGCGAGGGTTGCGTGGACGAGGTGTTGACCTCTTGCCGGGAAGTTTGTGTTCCATGCTTCTCCAATACTTGTTGAATTCGGCCTCCTCTGTGATCAAGCCCAAAGCACCCTGTGTATAGAGCATTAAACGGGGGTCACACATTAGAGTCTCGCCGACTTACAATCAGGGAGGCAACCTTGCGGACAATAAAGGCGCCTCGAGAATAACCAAAGAGGCTGTGACCGGAATAATCAATATAATGATGGTTCAATAAAAGACTACAATACCTGATACTATCACCATCCTTGTAGTTGTGCGCGATGGTCATATATATCTTCCGAATTGAACAGACTAAATCAAGAAGGGTAAGAAACGTTACTTTCACGCATTTTGAGCTTGACAAACCAGCAGTGTGCCCAAAAGTTCGTGCTAACAAGTCCATAACAGTGGCCTTTGGGTTGCCGGCACCTACCCCAGGAAAGTACTTCACGACGTCCCCTTCCAAAGGCCTAATCGCCTTATCTAGTTGGGTTACTATAAGCGGCTGGTTCAAAACCTCGGACAGGGCACTCACAAAGTCTCCAAATGTTTGTCACTGGTTCGCCCTTTCGGGTATCGAATTCACCATTTTTCCCGGTCCCGTCGCAAAGTATAACGATGTTCCGTGAGTGACCGCGATTAATCATCTTGCTGGAATAACCGACAGTGAATCTCTATGTGGACGCGCTGAGATCATTGGATATGAGAGGCGGAACTACTCACTGGGAACGGTGGCAAAGTTGACCAGGCTGACCCCAGGAGATAAGGATGGGACGCGCCCGGATGTGTTTGTATGGGCGTAGTGCTAAGGTATCTAAGCGTCAATACGGCGAGAATGTTCTGGAGACCAGATGAGAGGAACGTGGGCGCTTTGTTACGTGCAATAGACGCCCACCCAGTCACCTGGGGATCATAGCCCCTACATGTAGCGCCCCCTATACTAAAAGCCTCAAGCCGAGTTCAGGGCGTGAATCAAAGCGCCTAGATTGGCTGATGGGATGATGTGATCGTTAGGTTCAACGGGCTTAGCGCTAATCAAAAGCCCCTTGTTCGGGAGGAACGCTTCACGTTAGACAACCCCAAAAGTTGGTAATAAATACACTAGCCTATCTAAAGCAAGTAGAATATATCCAAACGGTGTCGCTCAATGCAAAACTTCGAGATGAGAGAACACGATAGAAAGCTATGCTCGAAGAGCGTTAGCGCCAGGGTGGTACAATCTAATTTCAAATTGTTGCTCACCACAAGCGTAGCCTCAGTCTGCGAGATTTAGCTTAGGCTTTCTGGATGCATTCATAGTGAGAGTAATCTCCCATGCCACATGTATGTACACATGATCTTGACCACCAATCAGATTCTGTGGGGTGGCTGGCTTCCCGGGCCTTGAGGTTATTTCAGCCCCGAGGGTTGTATGCGTCATTTCTCTCCCATTTCTCAAAGTATGCACCTCTAATTCTACGGATGCATGTAAAATCTAGCTGCCTGTCAAGGGTACAAAAAGGATGGAGTGTGCCTCCATGATTTCTGCGGTAATAAAGCTATTAGCTGGCGGTGACCGACTTTCCAAGCCCGTACCATAAGGTTGATTAGCTCAGTTGGTTAGAGCGCCGAGCTAATAACTCGGAGGCCATCGGTTCGAGACCGATATTGACCATATTTTTTGCCTGGCAGTTGAGGAGACTTTCCACCTTTCTACTGCCAACCATATCGTTGCAGACCCACCCAAGACAGTCCTCGTCGAGGATCTTTCGCAAAGCGGTAGATCACTTCCCTAGCAGATCTCGGTGCAAGCGGTACCTGTGCCAATGGATCTCACGTTGGGAGCCCATCCATTATAGCCGGGTATTAATGTTGGGGCGGTACCGAGCAGGGAACGGCCGGTGCAGCGCACCGGTCACGTGACACACTACGACGCGCCAAATTGTACTTGATCACGACCTAATCGTTGGTCGCGCGTTGCATTCTTCACGCCTGACATCTCCTTACAATACGCCCCGTTGGACTAGCCAGTAGGGCCCTCTTAATCCGCGAGTCGTCCTAGCGCTCCGGGATGCAGCCACGCTTGCATCCCCAGTCTTGCCGGCGGTTGAGCCAACCAATAGGTCGTGTATGGGCCTACGCCAACACCCGGCCTCGTGCTCACTATGAACTACTAAGTATTGCTGGGCTCGATACCCTCCAGGGGGTGTCGCTCTGCTTGAGATGATGATGAAATTCAAGACTACGTATACCCATATATGCGGTACATCATCCGTTTTCTGCCTATTCTATGGGCGGTGCGAGATACGCAACAATGTGGTCGAGCCGATTCCGGATTTGTTCGAGCCTTCCACAGTGAAGTTGTGTTGTCGAGTTTTCAGTGCTCTAAGGGCATGCGCCGGTGTTACTCCGGCCAGAACCAGTGGTCCTCTTTGCCTCTACATCCAACCATCCTTGCGTTCTACCTTTATTCGGGTACACAGATTGGGTAGGGGTTTAAAGTACCTAACTCAAATTGTGCTACCAATGGGACGAGAAGGACGGAGGTCTGTCAAGGGACAGGTTTCAAATGCGACCGAGCACCGCAAATAACCGACATACTAGCATGAAAATGCAATGAGGGAACACGAGCACGACGGAGAGTAAAGCAAAAGACGTCCCAGTTTGAGATTGGAGTAAGCAAAGCAGACTTGCGGCTTGATCGTGTCAAATTTTAATTTTGTGTCTTCCACCATAACGGGGTTACTTTGAATCAAAAAATCGAGGCAAGTTTTGATTACTACACTGAGTTCTACTAGCTCTACCTAAGAGCCGGATTGTTATTCCGATGACTTCAATCCCACTCACACCGAGGAGAATCTGTGGAAGCATTGAAATAGGGCATTTTTGGGACTTTCGAATTCCCAACATTCAGCTACTCTGATGCATGCCCATACCTAGCCAAACGTCATATTTCATATCCCGAGGCGCGCATAGACTTGGGCCGTTGGGAAGATAAATCCACGCTCACAGGATAAAACACGCAAGCGAGTCGGACCCGTTGCCCGCCCATCCAGGTAGCCACCTGGGATACGCAGCGCTAAGCTATGCACCAGACGCATGATCTCAGCGAAGCAAACACTCTGAGAGTGAAATCCTCAGAAGAGCAGCAAAACGGAGCGCATATACCCCGCATACAACCGCCTATCACCACCGTGAAATACGCCGCGCCATACATACATGCCATCCAAGCGCCTACAATATCCACTCGCACGGAGCGTCCGCGGCGGTGAAATTTCTGAGATTCAAATAATGCCTCATTCTGCTTATCATGATGGTAGCGCCGCGGCACTGCAAGCGGCTATATGCGGCATTTTATCCGCCTGGTTTTCGCCTCGACATACACGCCAATCCAACGTGTCTTTTTCACAGCAAGTCTCGAAGCACAGCATTGTGCATCGACGGCGGCCATTTGCAGTGTTACACGATGCAGGAGGTCACACGACCCAAATGTGCATATATTACGTCCCGCAAACAAAGCAAGAAAAAAACGAATGACATATTGGACAAAATGAACACCATACTGCACAGTGAAAAGCATGCAAGAGTTGGAATAATCAAGGATCGTGGTATACCAAAACACAGATTTAAACAAAAACCAACGTCATAAGACGGATGGCATACAAGGTTCCATAAACACGCGTTCCGTACTTCCCTACACGATCATCCAACCATCTGGTCACTTGACCCACAACACAACATCGCCTTGATTTTTTGCATAAATCCCTTCTTCTTGGGCGGCGGTTGGACAGCAGGTTTCGTTGGGGCAACTTTTTCGCTGATCGGCTTGACCGGCTCGGACTCGACTTTTTCGGACATGATCGGTTCTGCCTGTTTCGTCTTGGACTCGATCTGTGCGGTCGTTGGCGGTGGTTCGATTTGCTCAGTCTTTTCCGTCTCGGATTCGACTGGCTCGATCTTCTCGACTTTCTCGATCGCTGGGCCAACGGGTTCCGGAATAGGCAACTGCAGTGCTGGGACAGGTTTAGGCGTCGACGGCTCTGAAACGCCCACTTCGCTTTCGTCTCTGCATGCCTGCGCCTCGACCTCGGGTGCGAAATCGACAGACCTGAGCGACGTCCGAGGTGTAGAAATTGTATCGTGCGTCTCGGTTGTAGCGTCCGTTTGGTCTGTCGTAGCTGAATCGGGCCGGAATGCTTGTTGCTATAAAATCCATAAATCAGTTTAGTGAAAGAGAGCAGTGTGAAGAGGCCGTACGAGAATGGCTGGACGGTGGAGTGCCTGCGGGTCGGTGTCCCAGGACACTTGAGTTGGAAGAGGCGGTGCGACGGGGAGAGGCGGTAGCGTGGGGCGGTCTCGTAAACTCGATAGTGTGCTCGACTTGACCTTGGCCGTGAACCGTCTGAGAATCGATTGCCTCGCAGCCGGTTTCACGTTTTCCTACATAAACATAAGCACCAACTCTCATAACCAAACACGAAACATACCACTTCCTCCTCGGGATACTCAACCAACTCCCAATCGTGCATGAGCAAATGCGGAGAATCCGGCGACGGAAGACCCGAAAGCGTGCGATGCCGAAGTAGACCGTCCATATTCGGGAGGTACTCGCGTCGGTAGAGTTTATCGGGGATACGTTTCCAGACGGGACCGGTGTGGAATGCGCTGTTGAGTTGGTACCATTTAGGAACTTCGGATTCGAGTTTCTCGTCGAGGACTACTTTGATCGTTTGTGGCATGTTTTTCTGGTGTGGGGTGAGTTGGGTGTAGGTGGATTGGGAGAGTGCGGGACGTACGAGCATCCAGTCGAGTGTCACGTCTGGGAGAATGTTTCGCCCGGCCTTGGGCTTGTCGCCTCCGCCTCCGACGTCCGAGTGTGCACCGGGGAAGAGCGTCTGTAAAGTAATTAGACCTGGTATAGCAGAATAGAATGGGCTTACTTGTTTGCAAAGTTGTTTATCTCTGTTGTTGCCGTCGAACAAGACGACGTCAAAGAGTTTGCGGTTCTCGTGGTATGCGACTACGTGCAAGGCCGACTCGACAATGTCAGGCAGGCTGCGGTACAAGTTAATAGAAATAAAACATGAAGGTTGGTCGACATACTCGTCATCGGGTAGAGTGAGAAGGTTCAATGTCTCGCGCATCACCATCGGCCGCACGGCGCCTACAACCCGAGTTGTCAATCAAGAACGTTTCAGCTCGACATTGAACTTGCCTACGGTGTCCCAAACGCCAACGCAACTACAAATATTTTTAGGCGACAATCACACATCACCTCGACCCACTGACCTGATTGGCACGACACGAGGATTGGGCGGAAGAGGCGCAGATCGGCGTTTACCGGGAAGCTTGTGCTCCATGCTCTTCCAGTACTTGTCAAACTCGGCTTGGTTCGTGATCAAGCCTAGGGCCCCCTGGTAACAGAATAAGAAAAAAAGTAGGGTAGAGAGGTGTGAGAACGCACGATCAACGAGGCGACCTTGCGAACGATGAAAGCGCCGCGCGAGTAACCAAAGAGACTGATGGAAATGATCAGTAATCGTATAGAAAAGTAGGATGATGGTACCTTATACTGTCGCCGTCTTTGTAGTTTTGCGCGATAGTCATGTATATCTTCCGAATCGAGACGACTAAGGGAGTATTAGAAAAAAACAATCAAAAATGCGTGGACACGAACCGGCCGTGTGTCCAAATGTGCGTGCGAGCAAGTCGGCAGCGGTGACCTTGGCATTGTCCGCACCGACTCCGGGGACGTACTCGACAATGTCGCCCTCCTGGGGCTTGATCGCTTGATCTGTGCGCTCGTCAATAAATGAAATCATAAATGAAGAAAAAACGGACAGAGTCGCCAGACGTTGGTAGTCGGTTCGCCCTTGAGCGAGTCGTGCTGGCCGTTTTTTCCGGTGCCGTCGCAGAGGATGATAATATGCCGGGGGCGGGGAGGTTCGACGCCGTCGTTGGCCATGGTGATCTGCAAGAGTCGGTACTCGGTCGTGGTAGCTTGAGAGTACTTGCTTGAGAGCGGAAACGGAAATTACGGGGGTGCGAGGGTCAAACGGGAGGAGGGAACGAGTTAAGAGCGGACCGGAAGAGGCGTGGCGACCCCATGACGCGCATCCGAGCGCCCTGGACCGCGACCCTACGACCGGATCGACCAAAAGCTTAATATTGTTTGCTTCCTTTGCTCGTCATCCATGCTTGCTTTCCACGTTGTCTATGGAATCACTAGTGCCTCGTGGCCATCGCGGCCTAGACTAGTCCTCCGAGTATCGCCTCAACGCCAGCATCGGGTGTTTTTCGAATATCGGAACCCAATCTCGTTGCCCTCGACACGCTGTTGACAATCATTTAAATCTTGTACCCTAGCTCGACACTCTCTAGCACCTTGCTACCATGCCCCACGCGCCCCGACACTCAAACACACCCGACCAAGAGGCCGCCCGCGTCTTCGAGTCCAAGCTCAAGCGCCATGTCCAGGAAAACCCCGAGTGCCAATGGGAATACGACTGGTTCCGCAACACGCTCAAAAAGAGTATTCGACGAAGCCGCGTCCAAATCGACGAGCAAGTTGGGAAAAAAGCCGAGAGTGGTCAGGCGCTGTGCGACAAGTTTATGCTCGAGCTCGCTCAGCCGGTTTCGTATCTCGACGCGGGGAGTCCTCGGTCTAGTCTTTTTGTGTCGCATTCGCCGACTCTTACGAGTGATTCGTCGCCTGAACGGGACCCGCCCCAGTCAATTGGCGATGTCTCGCCCGAACGCAACACGCCGTTTGGCCTGGCCGGCAGCACCTCAAATCGTAAGTCCCGCGTGGCCCCACCGTGAAATGATTTGACACATTTTTTTACATCTAGCCAGCGTGAACTCTCAACCAAGCGTACCCGGAGACTTCATCCCCACCGCCACCTCTAACCCAGGCAAGTCCCAGGACACACCCCGGACAAATATAACTAACACATAACCGCAGCCAGCCCGAGGTTTAACCCTCATATCGCCATCCCCGGCACACCCTACGACGAATCCGCCCTATCAAGCGTCGCACCAACCCCCAAAGTCCCGGGCGCGTTCCTCGCAAGCGCACATAGCCTCCTCCCAGACTCGTCCGTCGAACATTCCCCTGCCACCCGTCCCGGGATCATACCCCAGTCCGATGTGCCCGAAATTGTGTTTGTCCACGGAGGACCCGATATGGACACGCCCACTCCGAGGTTCGAGTATCCCTCGCCCTTTGACAACGGGGAGATGAGGGTGATCCCCCGCGTGCAGCCGACGACCCCGCACACGTCATCCGAAGCGGGCGATCACCCGATGGTTCTCGATTCGGACGCGCGCGTGGGGGATCTCCGGCGGGATAGCTCTATCGGTCAAGAGGCGGGGGATAACCCAAGTGCGCAAGCGGTGGTCGTTCAAGAAGAGGGGAACCATCCGGGTGTGCACGATCGAGCGCCCGGAGGTGGTCCGGTCGCGGGCGACGATCCGGTTTCCCCAGCGCCCGCGCGTGAATCGGTGCCCTCTGCACCTGGACCGTACAGACTCCCCGGATCGTACCAGGACACTCTAACCCCAGGCATCACCCCAGGCGCATCAGTCGACGATCTACACGCTCAAGTTCCAGTCCCACCCGGAGACCAAACCTTCACGCCCATCGTCGAGAACCATCTCACAGAACCCGCTCTCAAAGGATCAGACACGCCGATATCGGATGCAGGTCTCGAACTCGACTTGTTCCCCCGTCCGCCCACGCTCCGAGTTCCCGCGGTCCGACCGGCGGCTCAGAGCGCCGAGACGACGCCCAAGTCGCCTATTTCTCCTGTTGTTCCCGGCGCGTATAGGCATAATCAGAGTTTGTTTGATCTTGCTTCGGTGCTTTCGGGGGAGCAGGCGGGTCGGGAGCCTGTGCCTGCGCTCCCGTCTGCGCCTGTGTCGGGAACCGAGCCTGTTCAGCATGTGGATGTCGACCAGGTTTCTTACTCGAACGTCCCACCCGCTCTGGGTGCTATCCCAGCAGAATCAACACCGCCCCCAACCAAAGATTCCCCATCACCCGGGCCCGAACCTGCTTTACATCAGGTTCCCCGCACGATACCATCTAGCACCCTCCAAGTTTTCACCGAGCCAGACTCTTCAAGTGTTACGCCCACATCCAAATCGGCTGCTCCCTCGCCGTTTGCGCTCATCCCAGGCCTCGGATCATTCGATATTCGAAACCGGATTGTCGGCGCGCCGGTAGTCGAAGAACCCCAGTCTCGAGACGGCAGTGAACCTTTTGGACCAGAGGCAACCCCGGAATCGAATGAACCGATGCGGGACCTGGAGGTCGACGGTGCTGACGGGATCAAGTTGGACGATAAGGCTTTGGAAAACGTTTCTCCGCCTGTCGTTCCAGAACCGGTTGTCGTACCTGGCGATACCTATCAAGAATCGGCACAAACGAGCGCCGAGGCATCTCAAGTTGACGCTCGTTCGGGCATCGTTATTTCCCCAAAGGTCGACGATGTGCATGCTCGTGAGTCGCACTTTGGACGTGCTTGGTGCTTTCATTGACAATGCAACTCCTTTAGCTGAGGATGATGCAAAAGCGCTGCCAGCCGCGAGCGAATCGTTCGTTCAAGATGTTACGGCGCCAGCGACTCTGCAGCCAGAGGATGAGGCCCAGGCGCCTGCTCAACCCGAGCTCGAGGATCTGCCTGGTCGAGAACCGGTTCTTGATGCTCCGGCGAAATCCGAGGATATACCTCCTCAGGCGCTGCCCAAGGACGAACATGTAATCCCCAGTTCTGATCTTGCTCCCGCCCCCGAATCCCAGCAGCGTAAGCATTAATCTAGCGAGGGGATACACGTTGACCGAAATGATTATTATAGGTCTTGACAACCAACCAACGGAACCAGTGCCAGAAACTCCACAGCCCGAACCAGAACTCCACGATCCCCTTGAACCCGCGCTAGCAGAACGAGAAAGCAAAGCCGCCGAGACGGACGTACAAGGCCCAGCGCTTGACGAGGTTTCTCCCGGAGATGCGATCGTCTCTCCTGGCTTCGAGACTCCGCCCGCGGTCCGAGAGACGGTGCATCAGCCGGAACCACTCAAGGAGCCTGAGCAAGCCTTGCTCGAAACCAAGCCCGAACCGATTATCGAGCCCGAACAGTCCACGCAGGCGCCTAGTTCAGACCATCCCCAAACCGAGTCTCAGAATATACCCGTTCAGCAACCGGAACCTCTCAAGGCGCAACTCGCGGTCGAGGCACTCCCGAGTTCCGAACGTGCCCATGCCCAGAGCCAAACGGTCGAGTCTAAGCTTCAGGGTAAGTTGACATGAGCGAAAAGATAGCAACAAGGCTAAAGAGCAGTTGGGAATGATAGCAACGGCCGATAATTCTGAACATATTCAACCAGCGGTGTCGAGGCTCGATCCCTCCCTTAAAGTCTCGCGATTCGAACCAGAGCTACCAGGCCCGGGTGAAGCTTCGCAGGAGACCGCACGCGGGCTTGAACCAGCCAAAGAGCATGAACCAATCAAATCGTTATTCCACGTCCAACCTCGTCAAGCAGCGCCAGTCTCTGTTCCTGGCGATAGCCTTCCCCCGCCACCGGCTGCCGATTCGGTTGACCTGGCACCAAGCCTTGGCCTCCAGCCCACGGACGAATCGCTTCCAGTCCAGGCCGTACCTGATGCAGAGGCGCCTCCCAGCGCGGCACAAGCACTGGCCGAACCGACGCAGGAACCGCCTCGTCTAACGTCGGAAGCTCACGCAGACTCGTCGAGCACAGTCGTCGGCGAGATGCAACAGGTCGTAACTGACCGGGACGAGAGTCTTACGGCCGATTTGAGTCCCATGGGTCGTCCTGATACGCAGCCGACGGTCGAATTGTCTGGTCCCGGGCCAGTCACGATCGAGATACCTGGGGAACGCGCACCATTGGCAACAGATCCCGAAGTAGCCACGCCCGTTTCCGCGTCTACCGCAGAGGTCGAAAGCATACGCACCCCACAAGACGCTCTCGTACCGTTACCTCGAGCCCAATCCGAGTCTCCTACCCCACCCGACGATTCCGAACCGCCGCTCGATCCGACCGCCGTAAAGGTTACCCAGCTCTCCCAAGAAGCAGGTAAACTCGCTCAACAGTTTAGCATATACGGCAATATCGACGACTTGGACGAAGCAATCGAAACATACGGTCAAGCTGCCGAGCTGCTGGCACCGAATTCAGAGGTGCTTGACGTGTCCAGTTATCTCGATCTCGGCAGAATGATGCGAGTCAAATTCGAGACGTTTAACAGTATTGAAGATCTTGACTCGGCTTTCGACGACGCATTCCTCAAGGCTCACGATCTTTTGCAGTCGACTCCAGCGAATAAATTGTACCACGATGTACTCTACGAGCTTGGTGCGGCTTCCCTCGACCGATATCTATACAACGGCAGTGAAGCGGCCAGCGATGATGCGCAACGGTATTGCGGACTCGCCCTGAACGCAGAGCCATCGCCTTCGGGTCCAAAACGCGCAGAGACCCACGTCGTTCTCAGTCGACTCCATCTCGCACGATTCGAAAACCTTTCCGGAGCCGAGGATGCCATAAGCGCGCTCGAGTCCCTCGATGCGGCCTCCAAAGCCGACGCTACCTTGACTAGTCAAGCAAGGTACATGGAGAATCGTGCTCGAGCACTGTTTGCTTGTTACCAGACGAGGCGACCAGAATACACCGGATACCTCGACGAAGCACTCGTTCTCGCTCGGCCCGCACGCGACCTGACGCCTACGGTGACGATTCAGCACCCCATCGTATCCACTTTCCTCGCCGAGCTGCTACTCGCTCAATACGAGCGGTCCCACAACCAACCCGACCTTGACGAGGCCCTCGAGCTCCTGGAGGACGCGGTACAAGAGGTACCATACGTGTGTCCTGAGCAGCCATGGGTTGGAGAACGTCTTGCTCGGGCGTTACTAGCTAGGTTCGCCAACGGACGAGATCCCGAAGATCTAGACGACGCAATTTCATTCCTTGAAATCGCTCTTAACCTGACGGCGAACAACCCTTATCGCCGTCAAGCACGCCTCGATGCTTTTGGTGGGGCTCTGACCTTGCGATTCCGTTACTTGGCTTTGGGTGCAGAGTTGGCTGAGGATAATAGGCTGGAGCTAATCACTGGCGTTGGTTCGATGTAATCGACTGAGCAGGTTTATCTAATTATACTGTACATACTGCTATGCGGTGCTATGAGCCTACCATAGACTAACTGGCCTTTGCTGATAATAGTGTGAGAATATATGCATAGCTTACAGTTACTTCAACAAAACAAACCTGGAAAAAAAACGATATATGAAAGAGCCAAGATGTGTATGCATAGCATATTGGGAGCTTGTGCGTCTCCGATAGTTACGACGCATGGTGAGCGCGAGGGAATGGCCGGTGCGGCGCTTCGGTCACGTGCCCAGCGCCGTTGAGCGCCAACTTTGCGCTTGATCTCATCGTGACAGCGCCCATCGTTGCGCGTCGCTTAATCGTCCTCGCGCTTCGAGGATCCGGCACGCTTGCATCCCTCACCCTTGCCGGAGACTGAGCTCACCGATAGGTCGTGCATGGACCGGCGCCAGCCTCAGTGGTCAAACATAGCAGAGAATGAAAGGATACATAGCAGGAGTCAGTATTATGTACATTGACACCTAATATATGATCAATTGCACAAATCGTGAAAATATACATTATGAATAATACTAAATATCACCAGATTACACTGCGTGTCTGCCTGAGCATCTAGTCGAGCGATAGGTACGCCAGAATTTTCTGCATGATGCTTTGCTTGTGCTGAGTTTTGTCCGGGTTAACACGGGCAGTAGGGCGGACCGGGACAAGAGGGTAGGTACGGATAGGAGTGGGGCCCACTCGGGCAGCCGCGGGGTGAAATCGGGCAGGACCAGCTTTGAAGGAGCGGGCTCGGGCAGCAAGAAAAGCTTGGATTCCAGGGTAAAAGGCTGCCCTAGATCGAACTGTGGCACCGACTGGGGTGGGGCCGGCCGGAGTAAGGCCAGCATGGGAATAGCCGACCCGGGCAACAGATGGGTATGCTGGGACAGGAGAGATGGGGGCAAACTTGATCGTAGCTCGCATCGCTGCCACTCCAGCCTGGAGCCTCTTTTCCAGTTCCGAAAGGCCTTCTTTCACACTTAAATCTAGCCCTTTAATTCCATTCATCTATGGGTGGACAGCTAAGCGTAGGCTTTGTAATCTTTGTTCAACCAAAGTGCTTACAAGTTCCACCACTTCCGATGCTTTGGGACGTTTTCCCGGTTCATTTGCCCAGCATAGGTTCAACAACCACCACAAAGCGTTCCCGTGTCTATTATTGAATGGGATATGCGCTTCAGGTCGAGTAGGAGGCTCTTTCAGCATGACAACTATGATCATGACCCTATGATCCGACTTGTCGTGATATGGCACTTGGCCAGTGAACGTCTCCTACACCATATTGGGGTCAAACAGCAGCAAACATGTTGTGTATCACGAAATACATACCAAAACTGTCTGATCATCACAGCCTCGTCAGATATCCAGCCTGTTCAAACACTAAATACGCCCACCATGCCAAGCGCATAGACATCAGCTTCCCGACTGTATGTACCTTCTCTCTCGTCTAGCAATTCGGGTGCCTTGGGTGACAGGGCGTCAGTCGGAAGTACGTCGTCGCTGATGAATCTTCCTACCGCCCACCGTGGCGACAAACTGTTCTTGCGCGTGGTACCCGTGAAATTGAGCGTACAATCTCGTAGGACCGCGTTACCGAAATCAGCGAGCATTGGAGCCCCATCATCGTTAACGAGTACATTGAGCTATTGAAGGAGGTAACGAATCGGTGGGAATAAGCGAGTGTGAGACATACCCCTTTAAGGTCGCCATGTACCTATACTTCTAGTTAATAACCAGCGAGTCTTTCTGAATTGCACTGCTGAGGCTACTTACTATGCCAGTTTCATGTAAATAAGCAAGTCCTGAAGAGATACCCACACTCTATAAACCGAGGAGCACTTATTTCTCACTAAAGTGAAAAATTAACCAGCCACCTTACCAGCTGAAACCGATCCTGATCTGGGTGTTGTTTAATATACGAAGGTAGGTTCCCGCACTCGATCCACCGCGACACCATCCCAATCTGATCGCGGAACAGCACGATTCCAACCAGTGGAAGCACGTTAGGATGCCGGCATCTTGACCAAATGTGTAGCTCTCGGGCCGCGTGCTGCAATTGCTCCCAGGTCAAGATCAAATTATTCTTGAAAAAGGCTCACTTTAAGAGGCTTGCGGACGTCATCGGCAGTTCCCATCTCCATTCGCAGGGTTTTAATTGCTACTAGAGTTGCATTATCCAGCTTGCCCCGGTAGACATCCCCAAATCCTCCGGTTGACAGAGGATACTTGGTACAGGAAGCAGTATCCAGGCGCTTTGTGATGTTTTGGCATCCGTGCTTCACAAGTTGACGAATAATATCGTGTGTTGACTGGATAAACTCGTTCTTCTCGGAAATTATTTCTCGTAACATAAACCACGAACCATGCGGCTACTAATGGCCGCCTCCTGGGGCGATGAAACCGGCAGATTACCAGCCTCCTAAGTCAATGACCATGAGATGTAGTGTGAGTTGCAGCCGGTAGTCTGTTCATCCGCCGTAATACGCACCATCTCTGCCACAGTTGTGGTTTCCAATTTGACCACTTGGGACTATGGTGGTGAAGGGGAGCAGGCGCCTAGGCGCCACGTCAAATGCTCGACCCGCGGTATTCTTAGCGCCTGCCCTCTTGCTCCCCTTCCTGCATTCCACTTCGCACGGTTCGAAAATATTTCCGCTTTGATACTGCCTCTAAAACTGATCCTACCTTGACTAGTTGGGTAAGGTACACGAGGAATCGTGCTCGAGCACTATTTACTTGCTACCAGGCTAAGCGACCAGAATGCACTGGATACCTGGACAAAGGACCTGTTCTCGCTCTGCCCGCGCGCGGCCTAACACCTACAGTTCCAACCCAGCATCCAATGGTGGGAGCCTCTGGGACGTAGCGAGCGGAGGAAGCACCAACCATACTCGGCCACAGAAAAACCGGACCTGGCATATCACGAGCCCCCGGCCTCGTAGTTTTTCGTTTTCCCGCCATCTTACCCTTGTCGCTATATTAGGAACACCCAAGTACGCATATATCCGAGTCTAGTGCCTCACCCTGGCCTGCGATCCCCACTCTCACAGCCTCGGCAGCTCCACACCAAATCTTCCACGATGTTCATTAGTGTTTAATCGTGAATAGAGTGTACAAAGAACTGAGAATCAATACGTCCACCGTCAGGATCAGACTCCTTCCGACAAATCAGTTTTCAATACCTTGGACAAAATAACTAGGCATACCTTGACCCTAACAAGCCTGTGCCCATCGATCATCCAGCTGTCGTGTGCTACGGGGAGTCCGACAATCGTAGTGAGCCGGTATGGTAGTCTCGAAACGATTGGAGCCGCGCTCAAGCTTCGTATGATAGTAGGCAGATCTTCTTCCACAGTGTAAACCACCATTTCTAGCTCTCCCCGTTGATGCGCCCCAGTGTCTTGTATAAGCTGTGGCCATGAGCCCTGTTCGAAAAGTTCGCGTTCCTCATTCGCATCAAGGAGCCTATACTTGGTCGACTCCCGGGCCTTGAACCTCCGAACCCGTGCCGTATTGAAATCAGCAATCATGAGCTGGAAGTCGGCCTGGTTTTGTGTATAGGCTGTCTTCACATATCGCGAGCCGCCCATATAGGATATCCAAAGACTCGGAGGATCGGAAGGCTTGATCCATCGTGTCGAGTATTCTCCCCACTCGTCCCAAGCGAGAGACGTGAGCTGCCGTGACCGAGCTCGGGAGAGGCAATGGAGTAGTTTTTGAACGTCAACAAAGATAACGAACCAGCCGACCTCATCTGCTGTCACAAACATGACGTTCAGGCTTAGGATGCGACAAGAAGGGTCGGTGATAAATTTGGAGTCGCAAAGCGGAATCTGGCTTGGTACGGACCCAGGGCGCGAAAGGAAATCGATCACAGTCACAGACACATGAGGAAGGAAGATGGGGAAATCCAGTCGAAGTGTGGGTGGGAGAGTGGGATGTGCGCTGACATTGCAGATCGCTTCATATTTGCCTGAACCTCCAGCCTGTGGTGTACGAATCTGATCGTAAAGTGAAAGCCGCATCCAGTTCGATGCGACTGTGTTGGCATTTGAAGGTGCGGTATCGGCGGCAAAGACAACTAGTCTGTCCCTATCCAAGCAAGCAACACCGCAGAACCCTTGGCGGGTGCCTATATGGTTCAAGAGTGCTCCACTATGCCAGTCAATAACGACGACATCATACAGTAGATTGACGTATGGCTCATGGGCATCGTGCGAAATGAGGTTCAGGATGAGTAGTTCGTCCACTACAGACAAGGCGACCGTGCTGTAATCCCAGTGTGGAGTAACGCGAAAATCCAGCTGGAGAGTCAAGATAGGTTGCCCGGCAAGAGGGTGGGCAAGCCCTGTCGTCAGAGAGCAGAAGCGCAGGGACATTGACGCCGAGCTGTCAATAGTTCGTAAGTTCAGCTGCATGTAAGATGCGATAGCCCTAACTTTATCGAGTCCACAGCCGCCAGCACCAGGAGGTCCTGATTAGGATCTAGGGTGAGCTCGTGAAATACATCCTCGAATGTGACTGCCCATCGCGATGTAGGGTCATCGAGTCGAATAACCTGCACAGCGTTTGCTTGCACGGAATGAAAGCTTGCTGTGGCGTATGCACTCGCAAATAGCCCATCCCGGAGCTCCCATAGTGTGTGTCGTTCTCCGTTTGGCGCCTCTAGAATAGCCTGACCCACGTCCCAGGTCAAGTCTAGCCAATCTACAGTATAATTTAATCAAAGGCGTGCAAAAAATGGCAGGGGTAAAGTTAGGGAAGATCACTGACTATTACAATAACGTTTGAGCGCTTCCGCTTGCTCCTGCAGGCTTCTGCATCCCTCATCCTTCAAAATTTGAAGTCCATTTGACTCGAGCTCAATCAGGAACTGCAGACTAGACGTCCTACGAACGAGTTCGAGAAAGTTCCGGCATGTCTAATCAAGAAACTACCTGTTGGATGAGTCCGGAGTACGGTTTTAAAATAACTTACTGTCGAAAATATCAGAATATCTCTATAGTTGCAGAACTGTAATATGCGGGCAAGCAGTTCTCTTGGAAGATCCGTAAGAAGGGATCGCTTTTGAAACATTAAAACGGGTTCAGGTGGAGGATGGAAGATGCCAAAGCGGAGGCACGTGAGTCGGTCGGCTTGTATAGGGCCGTAGGCTGCTGATTTGTTCCGATTTAGGTGTTTGATCTTAATTTGTAACGGTAACATAGCACATTTTGGTCATGTGTTGTGGGCACCCTTTGACTCCGAACCCGTATACCACAATATCCCAGCTATTAGTTGCTACCTATAGATTACGTCCCACCGCACCTCAGCGGACTATAGTGACGATCCACGAGCCGAAGAACATCGCCATTTTAATTCGTTTTTAACAAGACCTTCTTGCTTTGGGTCATTTGCCTTGCCTCTCGCACCCAACGACCAACACTGTCGGCTATGGACTGCGACGTAAGCACCTAGAATTAATGGTATATTCGGAGACTGATGTGCCTGGGACAGCCTAGCCCTCTCACAAAAATCCCCCTTAATGATCACATCTTACCAGCTGCCAACGCCACGCTCAACTCTGTGCTAGACGAATGGAAGGCCGCACGCGCACTGTTAGCTAGCACGATCCAGAACTACCTAGCTGCTTGTACCGCTCTACTTACTGCCTGCGCCAAGCCCGTATATCGCCCCGAGGAGGTCTTTGACCTTGAGAAAATACTGGTGACAGTCAACTCTGAGCTCGGGTCGCTTGTGTCAGACGAAACTGCACTGCAAGACATGCGTATGTCCTTCGTTACTGCGAGGAACAGGTCGACGACGCTTACCCCAGTCAATACACTTCCACCCGAAATCCTGGCCAACATATTTGCTCTATCGGGCACATGCTTCGTACACAACGACACACAGGGCTTTTACAACTTTACTGGTGTCTGCAGATACTGGCAAGAGATTATAATGAACACGGCGGACCTGTGGACTCACATCGATGTCGGCCCAGAAATACCGGAGAGGCTGACGAAAACACTGCTCGACCGTTCAAAGAATATGCCAGTTCACATTCATCTATACGAAAAAACACCTCGTTCAGCTTTCCCCGATCGTGTGTTTGGGATAACCCAGATGCTCGCGTCTCATATACATCGAGTCTGCACTGCCTTCTTACAATCCAACAGCCATTCCCCAACTCTCGTCGTCGCTCTTCTAAACCTATGGCTTACTGGTGGCAGCCCAACTCTGGTTAAATCCCTAATAGTGCATCAACCGAACGCCAGCGGGCCAATTTCTATCAACGGGTCGAGCGTGGACGCACTTAGGAGTCGGCCAGACAACTCTGAGGCCGTCCTTGGATCCCTCCGCAAGCTGCACCTGAAGAATATCAAGTTTGAATGGGACAGTGCTGCGTACCATGGTCTTGTCGACTTGCAGCTCGACCTCCCCTGCTCTTTTACTCGCATACCTATTCCGGAGCTTGTGAAGATCCTTTCTGCAAATCCAGCGCTATCCATATTGAAGCTTGGCTCCCTTGAGATAACTACTCCCAAGAATTGGAGCCGCCCCGCACCGATTGAACTCCACTGTCTGCGGGTCCTGAACCTGCATCAGATCGATGCAGCAAGCCTGCAGCTCCTACTTCCCTCAATCACACTATCCACCCCTTCAGTCAAGATCTGTATCGGAGGCACCGATTTCAGCCGTATACATGACGAGCTAGAAGACTTTGTGGCACGCTCCAGTGTGACCGAGTTATACTGCTACAACGATTATAGCCGTTCTTTCTCGACCTGGCAATCGCTCCTTGGGCTACCCTCCGGCCTCCGCATTCTAGGGTTTCGCAGCTTCCATATGAATGGCGTACCGGTTAGAGGGGCGGGCATGGACAATCCGCAGTATCTGCCCGCTGCTGATCGCTCCAGCGTCCTTCTTTTGGATTGTACGGCCAATCTGAAGGGTCTGAAGATACTCCTTGCCAAGCACAACATCCGAAGCCTGCACCTAGAACGGTGCAAGGTATATGACGGCAGGAAGCACTATTCGGGGGACTTATCGATTTCGCTGTCCGAAGCTCATTCCGGACTGACTTGCGTTGTCTCGGACACTGCCTCGAAAGAATGGGAGCATTGCAGCATGTTTGACCGCTGAAGCTGGGTGTATGCTATATTTCTGAGAATACAAGTATTTTATGAGCCAGTTCCTTGTCATCTCTCTGGGTTCTAGTTCTGGAATGCACCGAAGAACAACTTGGAGATATCAAATTTGTCTAAATTTGGAAACCTTATTGTACAATTACAAGACGAGACCAAAGATGAACCCAACCCGAGTTGTCCAGCGCGCATACACCAAGTCCAACCAACAAATTACATGGAACCGACACCAGCTAGCAGTTGCTGCCTATCGTTCCCCGTCAACTCTTCACCCAAAGCCAAATTGCGGAACCGCAACGTCAAAGCTCCACCAAAAGCGTCAAGGCGGGCTCGACGGCGATACGCATTAGTTACGGTTAGGTTCAGAGCAATTTCGAGAAACGAGATCGCGTCGTCGAGATCCTCGCGGCCCCCTTGGTTGACGAACCTAGCTATCAATGCCCGAGCAAGACGTTCTCCAATCCACGGCTGCTCAGGACGCACGTATGGTACCTGTCGTACGGCCGTTTCCAAGAGCTCGAGTGCTTCGTCCAGGTCAGGTTGATCGTGTAACCGTTCGTATCGAGCGAGGAGAAGGTCTGCGAGTAAAGTCGATGCGATAGGGTGCTGGATTGTGACTGTGGATGTTAGTTCGCGTGCTTGTCGAGCGAGGCCAAGAGCCTCATCAAGCAGTCCATTGTAGTCTAGTGGGCTAGTCCGGTAGAAAGCGAATAGCGCTCGAGCCCGATTCTCCATGTACCTTGCCTCTTCGGCCAAGGCGGGGCCTGCGTCTGAAGCAGCGTCGAGAGACTGCAGGGCGCTTGTTGCATCCTCGGTTCTAAAAAAGTACTCGAAACGCGCGAGATATAGCCGACTTAGAACACAGTGGGTCTCTGCGCGTTTTGGACCCGAAGGTGAAGGCTGTGCATTTAGAGCGAGTTCGCAGTACCGTTGCGCGTCATCTCCAGCCGTCTCGGTGCCGTCGTACACGTATCGGCCAAGATAAGCTGCGCCGAGCTCGTAAAGTACGTCATGGTACAACTCATTCGTCGGGCTCGACCGCAAAAGATTGTGAGCTTTCAAGAGTCCGTCGTCGAAAGCCGAGTCAAGATCCCCAATATCGTGAAACGCCTCGAATTTGATTCGCATCATTCGGCCGAGGTTGAGGTAGCTGGTGACGGCGAGAGAATCGGGACCTGGCGCCAACAATTCGGCGGCCCGCCCGTATGCTTCGATTGCCTCGTCCAAGTCGTCGATGTTGCCATAGGTTCCAAACTGCTGGGCAAGCTTGCCCCCCGCTTCACAGAGTTGGTCGGCTTGAGTGACAATCGGATCGAGCGGCGGTTCGGGATCGTCGGGTGGGGTGAAAGACCCAGGTTGGGCTCGGAGTGGGAGTATGGCCGTATCCTGTGGTGCGCGTACGCTCTGAGCTTCTTCAATGAACGTGGAAACAGGCGCAGATACTGGATGGTCGTCGGCCTTGGGCTCTGGTGGTGGTGATGCGTATTCTCCGGGTAACACAGCATTGACCCCGAATTTGACCGGCTCGGGACCAGACAATTTGGAATCAGGCTGAATTTCGGGCTGGCCCACGGGATTCAACTCAACCGCCAGACCGTCCGGGCCAGCCACGCTCTGTTGCGTCTCGCCAACGACCATGCCCGACACGGCATCTGGGTGGGCTTCTGGCTCTGGATTTGGTGGTTCCTGAACTAGGTTGGTCTCTCTCGGTGCTGGTATCGGGCTCGGTTGCGGCTCGACATTAGGCGCGGGCTGGGAGACGGGAGCTCCATGCGTGGGCTGGGCACTAGGGCTTGCTCCCAATTCGGCCGAATCGGCAGACGCTATCGGAGGGACGCTCTCGCCAGAGACGGAGACTGATATCGATTGACTAGGCTGGACGGCGAACGACGTTTCAGGCTTGACCTCGGGGGTAATATGTGCAGGCTTTTTGGCAAGCTCCAGCTGGTGTGTGGTCTGCTGTACCGCGCTCGTACTCACGGGAACTGGAGGAACGACGCTTGGTTGTGGGGCTGAGACCTCGACTACGGCTGGTGTAGAACCGACGTTTGGCGCAGCTTCATGCGAATCGGGTAGTTCTGGGTTCGACCATGGGATTTCGGGGGAAGAATCACCTTTTTGCTGACCATGTTCGGAGCCATCTACTATTTCCGTCATTCCCGATAGCTCTTCACTCTTGCCTTCCACTGTTCGTCGCTGGGTTAACTTGGCCTGGAGCTGGGATTCGACGATTTGGCTCGGGGCGGAAAGATGCTCGGAGCTCGAGAGTGGTTCATTCGTGCGCTGCGTTTGAGAGGCTACTTGGTCGGGTTTCGGGAGAGTATCGGGCTGTAGTTCTGGTTGCTGAATGGGTATATTCTCGGCCTCGATCTGGGGATGGGTTGAGCTCAGCGCCTGGTCGGGTTTCGATATAACTCGCTCGGACTCGACGAACGACTCGGTCTTGGATCCCGACGGGACTCGCCCAGACTCCGTGGCTGGCCTTGGCTGGTGCACTGGCCCTAGAACTGCGGGCGAAGTCTCGGGGCCTGGGGAGACGGCCAGATCTTCAGAAGGGACCTCGTCAAGCACCGAGACATATTCGGCTGTCGTAGCACTGTCGCTCCCTTGTTCTACTGCGAGTTCGTATGGATCGTAGAATTCCACTTGAATCCGTGGAGTTTCTGGGGCTGTCTCCGTGTGGCGATTTTCGTGAACTATTGTGACTATTTCAACAGATGTCTCTACGTTTAGCTCATGAAAAGCGATACTTACGCTGACGGAGTTCGGGGATCCGCTCGGCGGGGGCGATTCCGGAGCCTGGAACTACATGCTCATCGCTTGGCTGGGTCTCGGGAGGTATGTCTTCGGGTTTCAAGGGAATTCGGCTTGGTCGAACCTCCGAGTCTCGACGAGGTGGATCCTCAAAGTTGACTTGGGAAAGTGCCTTTGGCCCGTCGACGTGCTCCAGTTGTAAAGTCGCAGGTGTCGGGACCCCTTGGACGGATGGTTGGCTGGGAGCTGGGGGCGATGCTATTGGCTGGTCGTGTTTGGAACCATCCACTATTTCCGTCATTCCCGGCCGCTCTTCGGTTTTGTTCTCGCCTATTTGTTGGAGCTTTGGTTCGCCTTGAGGCTGGGGTTCGACAGTTTGGTCCGGCACAGAGACACGCTCGGGGCTCAGGCGTGGTTCATCCGTGGGCTGCGACTGAGGAGTTACTTGGTCAGGTTTTGCCAGAATATCAGGTTGTGGTCCCGATTGTCGAGCAGGTATGTTCTCTAGCACCATCCGGGGGCGCTCAGAACTCGGCGCCTGGTCGAAATTGGGTACGGGTTGCTCGGACTCGACGAGCCATTCAGTCTTGGTTTCGGGGGGGCCTCGCCCGGGCTCCTTGGCTGGCTCTGGCGGATGCACCACCCGTACCACGGACGCAGGGGTGACGACCATCTCTCTAGAAGAAGCCTCGCCAAACAACGAGCCTCGTACGTCTGCCTCGGCGTCTTCGCCCCCACGGTCTACTGGTCCGGGCTCAGGTGGATCGTAGAATTCTACTTGAATCAGTGGAGTTGTTGGTGCTGGCTCTGTGGGGTGGTCATTGTGGTCTGCTATTATTGTTTCGGTCAATATCCCTTCGCATAGCGAGTTGAAACCAATACTTACGCTGCTGGGATTCGGGGAACCACTCGACGCCAGGGATGGAGTCGCCGAGGGTTTGACTAAATAGATCCTGGAGGTTGATTTGTGGAGGCGCTTGTGCCCCGTCATGAGGTTGGTCGATATGGCGAGGCGGAAGCAGGATCACGGCCTCTTGAGATAACGGTTTGCTCGCGGCTGGCGGAGATTTAACCTGTCGTTTGGTATCGGCATCGGCTAAAGAATCTATATTGTCAGTGCGGGTACTAGGCACGTCCAAAGTACGATTTACCACTGGTCTGCAAGCTACCAACACCCGGAAAGGTGATTGTGCTTGGGCCAGCGCCAACTACAGGCGCCTCGACGTTTGTCCTGGCCAATTCTTCTGCACGCGTGTCATCTGGTGGGGCTGGTGTGTGAGATCTGGAAGAAGTAGAACTTGCGGACGACCACGCGCCAGGGGACCACGCGCCGGGTGACGGCGCCCGCCCGAGGGATAGACCAGACGCGGAAAGCCGCAACCCGACAGTATGTGGCGCATCAAGATGAGGTTTTGCGAGCTCTTGCATAAACTTGTCGCAGGGTGATTGTCCGCTCTCGACCAGCCGTTTGACTTCCTGGTCGATCAGGACGTGGCTCCGTCGAATATTTTCGTCCAAAGTCCCGACGAACCAGTCGAGTTCCCGTTGGCATCCAGGGTTGTCGTGGACGTGGCGCTTGAGCCACGCCTCAAAGATTCGTGCGGCCGCTCGGTCGGACGCGCTCGCGCTGAGTCGGTTTGAGAGCATAGCGGGGCAGCTGGGAGGGTGGTACTGGGGTAGTCGCAGAGGCAGGAACTGAAAGAATTAAATTGTCGAGTCCAGCGCTAAAATCAAGGTTGAAGGGCAGCATATCCGGTTCGGATAGACGAACCCGAGGTTCCCAGCTACCGAAGAGAAGATTCGCCATTGGCTGGTTAACGCGAGGCACAGCAGTCGGCGCAAGCCCGTGGGCCCCAAGAGACATTCCCGAGCGTCTATAGACAAAGACCGGACGCCTAAGCAGGGCAATGGCGGAGGCAATGCAACAGGCACGGCCGGCTCCGAGATGGCCTCCCCTTATCGAGTATTTCAAATATCTATTCAATTACCGGAGATCGGATCAAACCTGTACCGGATCCCGGCGTCGACCTCGCTAACGCCGCCCAGTGTTGATCGACGCAGCCAGGACGGAGAACATGGCGTCAACGCTTTGCATTGGGTATTTTCTCCTTGTTAACACACAAGTCTCTCCTTCAACTCACTTCACCCAAGGTTCTCACCTCCGGGTGTACTTCTAAGTCTTCAACTACCCAGTTATAGGTGCGTCCAAGTACCCATAGGGTCGCTCTAACAAGGATACTAACAGGGCCTTGCTAGGTCAAGATAGCCAACGCCCAACGTCCCCGGAACCCCGCCATTCTTTGCGACAGCACTGGAACAAACGGTTGGTGTGATGCCGAAAAAGCCCAACCAAGCATAAACATCTGGAGGCTTCGTGAGTTTGTCTAATTGACAACCATTTATTTACGCCAGAGTATCAGATCAACAGCGATGTCAAGTACTTTCCCGGCGCGGGTGCCGATTATGTCAAAGTCACCACCGTGGAGTTGCTATTTAGCTCAGACGTTTGGCCATACCGCTGGTTCCCCTTCGGATTTTTTTCATCTAATTATTTCTCAGTTGTCTCAGCTCGGAAGGGATACATGACCACCGCGCAAAACTACAGGGACAATGACCGGTCCCGAAGTGGCGTTATTGACCCCTCGAACTAGCCTCTTTGGATATTAACGTGGCGCTTTTATCGTTCGCAAGGTCGCTTTGTCGATCGTAAGTTCTCATATTCTCTACTATCAAACTCCTCATCGATTGTCCGGTAGTAGGGAATCCTTGGCTTGAACGTAGATGAGGCCGAATTCAATCCAAACTGGGAGGGTTTAGAGCATAAACTTCCCGGGAGCCGGTCTTCGCTTCACCTGCTCAAGCCCCGCTTCGTGGCAATCGACCGCCTCCGTGCTTGGGACACGGCAGGCAAGTCTACCCTCGATAGTCAAAGTACTCTTGTTAAACTGACAACGCTAGATTATACGGGCCGTGCAACCACTCGCAGAACGTCAAACCTCACTGCGTGAAATCCGCAGTGCTGATTCGAATACCACTCAATTCCAACTTTCCCCATCCGAGTCGGCCTCACATTCTAACCTCACTCTTTCATCCAAATCCACCCAGCTACCCAGGCACTTCTCGCTATCTAGGCCACCTGTTAACTACCCCACTCCAGCCAAGGCCTATCACCATGCTACCTAAGCCCACCCCACTACTTACGTTCAACTAATTTGACCACCGTGGGAGAGAGGTATCGTACAGACAATCATGGGCGTTTTCTATCGTATTGAACGACCGATTGGACGGTATGCCCAAGATTGGTCCTGTGGGCTGTTTCATGATCCGTGCCATGGACTGGATTGTTTCCCCGCATACATTTGCTCTACTATATCAACACCGCTCTATTCTGCCACTATGTACTCGGGATTTTTCACCTTCCGCTACGTCTTATTTGCACAAGTTTGGATATTACGAGATATTGTTAGCTTCTCAATGCCCACGGTTAATATGCAGGTTTTAGATCCTCTATCTAATGTGATGAGGTACTTTGGGTTGGCACAGACCTCATGGTAAATTTCAAGCAAAGATAACACCGCATATAGCCGGTGGAAATGCTCTTTGCACGCTACAGCGCTTCATGACAACATGCGCACAGCAAAATTTGTTTTAATCTTAACACCTTCCCCTCATGCTACAACGGTGTCAATTATCTGCTAGGCCATAGCATCCACGTAGTCTGCGTAGTATGCTTGACCTATTCTAGCATTTTCCTGCGTTACCTCGTATCACCCCCAGATGCACCGAGTTCAGCGTGGATACGCGACTAGTTACTCAATGCCACCATGTCAAAGAGCAAAAGGTAACGCATTTCGGTACCACCCGTTTGACAGAGGCTTTTGTTGACTTGTGGAGCCCCAAATAGTCTCGCATCTGAAGGTTGGTTCTTTGCTTGTGGGTGATGAGCACTTACGGGAAGCAGCGGCCAAACCAATGCAAACAAGAAACCTGCTATCACGTGACCTGTTGCAACTTTGGGCCTTTGGCTATCGAAAAGTTCCAAAAATATGCTGCACGACACTGGTCTCTTGTCGATAGCCTGTTCAAATGTATACTCTGGTGTAGCTGGCTTGGTGCTTCTGGCGGTGCTGGTTTGGTGCTCGAGATATCGCGGCTTTGACCGACTCGATGGCAAGAGCAGAATAGAACGCCTGAATCGAGTTCATCTGTTTATAAACTACCGCTGCACGCTTGCCGACGACTTTTCAGTGGGACATAGCTATCCATACGAGCACAACTGGCTGCCGACGTACCCATGGGACTGGATCACATGACACTAGGGCGGAGTTTCGCACTTTGTTTACTCAGGAAAACTCGGTGTCGGGGATTCGGCGGAAATGGTTTGCCGAACAGGGGGAAGGATTCAGGAGTCGAGCCCCGGGGGGTTTCTTCCTTTTCTCAACAATACCCGGCCACACTCAGAGACGCGCGCCAATCGAGCACGCGAGCTCCCGAGGGCGTTGCTCGGGCAGAATGTGTCGTTAGCTGACTGAGAGAAAAGTCCGGGCTCGCCCCCTATCTGTTCTAAAACGGTGGGCCTAGCTCGGCTAATGGCTATACTTCCGTTAACATTCCATTTCAAGACAGCTTCTATTCATGCCTATTCACTCGCACCTAGGGTTTTCGGAAATGGGATCTTTTTGGGGTTTGTGTTTCAGCGACATAGGAGGTGAGGATAGGAGCAAACAGGCTATATGAAGCGGTGGAAACCGAGGGGAAGAGAAATTTCGAGCAAGATCCCCCGCCTACTGCGAACGATCCCTGTGCTACTTACCTTTACGCTCACTGCTTCTACTATGTCTTCTGATATGTCCTTCGACGGCCGCGAGGAGTTCACCGAGCTCATGGGGATATGCCTCATCGTCCTGTTTGTCATCTTCGCCACCTGTTTCAGCAGGAGAATTATCATAGACCGACACGACCCCCTCTCAGCACCACTATCGTTACGTGTCCTGCCGG
>WSTG01000017.1:3187-53493 GCA_019616325.1 Ceratobasidium sp. 394 | reverse complement strand
CCCAATTCGTATCCTGTGAGTAAGAAGTTGCAAATCCGTCTCCGACAAGCAGCTGGAATGCGTGTCTTCAAACAGACGGTCGAGTCGGTTAGTTATCGATTGGAGGATCTCAAGAGCGGGTCTGTTGTGGTATGTCTCTCTGGTGTCGGAGTACAGGACGAGTGCTGATAGGACGTGTAGGTCTATCGTGTTGCCGAGGACGCTTAAAGTCTTGAATCGTGTGGATGTCTGGGACCTGTTTTTATGGAAAGTATCACTGTAAATGAATGTCGAGTGGTTGAAACTATAATTACGATAGGTGCTCTCGCACTCGCTATCTCGGGCCCTCAGTCTGTGGATATGTCGTTGTTACCACCCGTCCTGGAAATAATCTCAAGTAAATATGAATGTAAATATTGCAACTATTCATCCAAATTGGATCAAAGCTATCATTCTTTCTGGACGATGGCTGAGACATTCCAAAAGTATGTTCGAACGGGGAAAGCAGGGTGAATAGGTGGGAGTTGGTAGAAGGCTGCAAGGTGAGCGGCTATATACACCAGTTCTAGTCCCAAAACGGCGCTCGGCTGCTGCCAACGGTGATGACCCCTCCCGCTTCTCATTTTGCAATGCCTGGCTAGCTCAATCGGTAGAGCGTGAGACTCTTAAAATGGTCATCTCAAGGTTGTGGGTTCGACCCCCACGTTAGGCTAACGGTCATTCTTTTTCCTGCACGGCCATCGAGCCGTTTGTTCAGAGCTCCAGGTTGAGGTGGTTTTGTTCTTCAGTGGGGTGAATTTGGGGAGAGCATAGATGCCAAATGAGTGTATGACGATCTGAGACTGAATCAGGTCGGGCATTGGATAACAACCCTTGGACGAAAGTATATATGGGGGCGACCGGGGTTCACTACTATCGCGTTCGTTTTGTAAAGTTATTAACACTTTCATATACTATTAGAGACATAGTAGATTGATACTAGAAAAATGAACTATGAATGAAGAAAATTTCGAGCGAAAAGTCAATTCTCCCTACTCCTGAAGCTTCAAGATGAGAGAATGTTAGCGGAATCAGAAGCACAAGGTTTGGCCATAGAAGTATTTTTATTGAATCTATGACTAACCCGGACTCATAGATGAAAACTTTTGAATGCCAAAATGCGCTGTTGCTCATTGCATATATGCATATAGTTTAAATCTCACAAAGAGAGCTTAAGTCTGCTGAAAGAATCATCATACTTTGACAAGAATGTAGAGCTCATAGTTTCACAGCCCATAGTTTCACTTCACGGCCCATAGTTTTGTCACTTTCATACTTTCACCACTTGGATGACTAAAAGACTCCTTACTCAGACTTTTGTACTGGTCATTGGCTGCAGCATGCTAATTGGGCAGCCATGGATTGCAGCCTGCAGAGAGTTCACAGCGAGTACTGGGCTCGGGAACAGGCACTGAGCACGGGGCCGGGTGCTGGTGCCGGTCATGCACGACCCATCGGTCGGCTCAGCCGCCAGCAAGACTGGGGGACGCCGGCGCTGCCAAAGGCGGCACAAGCATGGCTGGATCTCCGGCTGCAAGGACACCTCGGGGGTTGGGGGTTTTCAACTGAGGCAAGCCAATGGGGCGTGCTGGAAGGAGATGGTGGGCAGGAAGAAAAGCGACGCACGACAATGGGTGCTGTCATGGTGCAGTCATGGTCAAGTGTGAGTTGATGCATCACTGCGTGTGGCACCTGACTGCCTCGAGACCACGAGCTAGCTCAACTACCTTCAAGGATCACCAAGGAGAACAAACGTTTGCCGGAGTGGGATAACATCCAAGCTAGTCTCTCGAGGCATCACCCGACTCGATATATACTCGGATACATCTGGGGACGAGCTGGAGGCTCGAGCGGTGTACTCAGTCCAGCTGCAGGCGCTGAAACTCAACTCCAAATAATCGGGAATAAAATTACAAGGCATGCGCAGCATGCCAAAGCTCTAATGATACACAGTGAGGACAGAACATGGCGCGGGGCGAGACAGAAACAGGGAAGAGACTTGGAAAAGGGGAAAGTTGGAACTGCGAGCACATACTATATAGAACTTTAGTGGAGCAAGACTTAAAAATAAAGAGCCGGAAATAAGGGGTTTCAGACGAAAGGTAGCAAGTCAGAGAGCATGGTAGTACCGGCAGTAGGGAGGGTAGTCGAGGGACGAAAAGTAATGATAGTGCGGCATAGGATGTACTGGAGTGAATGAAAGCATGGGCAGCGCAAACGTGGTTATATGCTGAAGGAGGTCGGAGGATGTTGCACCATGCACTCGCACCTCGCACCCTTAGCTCGCCCGTCACCGAACGACAGGTACCGCAGAGCAGCTCAGTCTACACACCCCCGCCGTGCCGGGGCCAGGCGGCACGGTTGGCCCGAGTGCGGTAGACGTCGCCGTCGTACGAGCTGTCCAATTCGTGGTTGGGCTAGGCCGACGCTGATATTTGTCGGTCGTATTCGAGGGTAATCGTGGTCGAATATTGCCGCCGCCATCTTCATCCACCCGCAGCCCCTCTGCTCCCAGCCCCTTCCGCATCTGGTCCTTCCCTCCACTCCGTATCGCCGGGCTAACCTAGAGCCCTGGCGGAGGCAGCCGGTTCGCCCTCCCCTGTCCGCCCCTCTTCCCTCTGCGTGTGCGCTTCAGCTTCGGGGTACCTTCCACACCCGCGTCGAGGGTCGTCTCTGGTCGCTCGAGCGCCGCATCGACAGTATCCGGGTCAAAGGACCCGAGTCGAGTCTCCGGGTTTCCCCTTCGCGCATCTTGTTCCTCTTGGGTGTGTCTGTCCTTCGCGAGCAACGAGCTGCTTGCTGCTCCTTGTGTGCTTGGGTGGGAATTTGCAGCGGCGTTCTGTGTGTTGCAAAGTGAGCGGCGAAAGAGAATATGCGCCGTGCAAAGATATAATACATACCCGGAGTGCACGTGGGACATACAGCGCAAACTTGGGTTCACGCAGCGCCTTTCGTACTGCAGGTGCACGCTGCTCGGCTTCGACCTCAACTTCGACCTCGGGCTTGGGGTTTAAGAGAATTAGGAATCTGGGCTCACCACATGTGAGGAAGAGGGCTTACTTTTTCGTCAGCGACGACCGGGCTTTCTTCCTCCTGATGATACTCGATCAGGAGTGGCGCCTTGGCAGGCGCATGTGGATAGCCCGAGGGTCGGATGACCAAAAGTCGGATAGCCGAGCAAGCGGGCAAATTTGCGACAAGTAACGAGATACGCATCCGCGCTGTGGTGGCTACACCACTTCGTGAGCCTAGATCACAAACGTCGGGAACAGGCACTCACTTGAGAAGATAGGATACATTGAGCGGCGCAAGAGATAAGCGAGCCCCATGTTGACCAAGGCGTGCATGGGCCTCGGGTCGCGGACTTGTGAGTGAGCCAAGACAAGGCTCATCGCCTCCTTGCGTTGCCCAGCCGTGAGCATCAAGGCGAGAGATCGTCGGGGAGCTACAAGAGCGACTCTGCCGCTCTCCTCGAGTACGCTCGGCTTTCCGTGGGGTCGGCATGCAGCCGGATTGGCCTGGGGGAGTGTGGTATGAATACCAAGTAGGATTGGCAAGCGGAGTGGAAGTGAGAACATGAGTGTCGGTCGAACAACTCCTATCAGTAGAGCTAGGGCGATGCAATCAGACTCGGACATATACACCACATGGACGAACTTACTCGGATAGGGGCTGGGGTAAAGAGATTGACGGAAAAAGGCGTGCAACCGTCGCACGTCGACTGCAGCACGAACAACCTCGGCTCTAGGTACTCGTGAACTGCTGAGAGCCAGCTCGAGCACCTCCTTGCGTTGTCCGATGCTTAGCGTCGAGACAGGGGCTGGTGTGCGAACGCCAAGTAGGGTCGGCAAGTCAAACGGAAGCGAGACCACGAGAGTCGGTGGAGCAACTCCCGCACGTAGAGCTAGGACGAAGCGATGAGCCTCAGACATGTACGCTGCTATGGACGAACTTACTAGAATAGGAACTGGGGTAAGGAGACCGAAATAGAAAGTTGTGCAGCCAACGAGCGTTGATTGCGAGGTGAGCAACCTCGGCTCTAGGTGCCCGTGAACTTCTCAGAACCAACTCGAGCACTTCTTCGCGTCGTCCGATGCTTAGCGTCCAAATAGGAGCCACGGCCTTTCGCACAATATGTTCGCGCAGCTCGGCTCCAACCTTGACCTCGGGCTTAGGTTTCAGTTATGTTAGAAACCTGGGAAAACCACATGCGAGGAAGGGAGCTTACCTTATCGTCGCTGACGACCGGGCTTTCGTTCTCCTGACGATACTCGATCAGGAGAGGCGCCTTGGCAGGCGCATGTGTATAGCCCGAGGGTCGGATAGCCAAAGGTCGGATAGCGAAACAAGCAAGCAAGTCTGCGACAGATAGTGAGACGCGCACTCGTGCCGTGATGGCTACATCACTGCATGAGCCTAGATCATAGACGCTCAGAACAGGGACTCACTCGGGTAGGTGGTAGGATAGATCGAGCGACGAAAGAGATAATCGAGCCCCATCTTGGTTAGGGCGTGCGCGGGCCTTGCATCGCGTGCGAGCGAGCGAGCCAGGACCAGGCTCATCACCTCCTTGCGTTGCCCAGCTGTGAGTACCAAGGAGCGAGATAGTCGGCGAGCTACTAGAGCAATTCGGCCACTCTCGAGTGCGCTTGACTTTCCGTGGGGTTGGCACGCGGTCGGATTGGCCTGGGAGAGCGTCGTACGGAGACCGGGTAGGGTCGGCAAGTCGAACGGAAGCGAGACCATGAGTGCTGTTAGAGCAACTCCCACCCGTAGAGCTGGGGCGGCGCGATGAGTCTTGGGCATATATACTACTATAAACGAACTTACTCGGATAGGAGCTGAGGTAAAGAGACCGACGGGAAAGGTAGTGTAGCCGGCGAGCGGCGATTGCTGGATCAACCTCGGTCCTAGATACCCGCGAGCCTCTCAGAACCAGCTCGAGCACTTGTTTGCGTTGTCCAATGCCCAAAGCCGAGATAGGGGCTGGTGGGGCGACGTTGACATGAGTCCTCGCGGGTCGTATGGAGCGAACCAGTAGCAGCGACAGGTCCACGAGCATAGCGAGTGCGATAGCGACGGCACACCAATCACCTCCGCGCAAAAGCGAGTAAAACATCGACAGAAGATTAAGCGCAGCGTCGCCGCACTTGGTGGCACCTGCGCGTACTCGTCAGCATCGCGCACTTACGATCGAGTGTTATCCTATCGCTTACTTAGTCCGACACTGGGTAGCACCTGCGCAACAACTTGCATAGATCCGCGAATGCCGTGGATAACTGCATGGATATCGTCGAGTCCAATTCCACGACTCGGAGGTTGAGGTGGGTCGAACAAGGGCCCGAACAACACACTCAGCGCGGGTTCGTGGTATAGAGGTAGGTCGAAGAAATGAGTAGGGGAGGGGGAGTAGTTAGACTCGGCGAGGATGTCGCCAAGGTCGGTCAAGTTGTGAGGGGCCGAAAGAGTAGATGTAGGGAGACTGTGCAACACTCGTTAACAATCGTTCAAGGTGCAAAAACGTAGTCAGGGGGAAGCTTACGACACGCTCGAGCTGTCGAGAGCGAAGAACAGCAGCGTCAGCGCCGTGAGGCCAGTGACGAGTGTTCGGGCGAGGGATTGGGTCATGGCGACGCGAAGATTTCAGGTGACTAGAAGTTGATCTGAAGGTGGGGGCGTCGCAGTGATAGTATGGAACAGAAAGGCTTGGACGCACGGCTGTTTATATACTCCTATCTGCTGAGATGCGACTGCAAACAGCGATCACGAGATTGGGATGTGTGACAAAACGATGACAGGATAGGGGGCAAGCGGCCAGCAGGAGGGGGTACTAAACCCTGAGCCAATTGAAACGAAGTTCGAGGCTGGGAGCTCTCCGCATGTCTTGAGTTTTACAGAGGACACGGTCGTATGGGTTGGTGCACTAATCGACGTAAAGAGTGATAAAGTAGCTCATTGGGGGATTTACCAAAGCAAGAGGCTGGACCCACCGATACTAGGATGCCCTTCACCCGTGTGCACTCTTCACCCTACATCCTTCATACCAACCCACTTCCTACATTCCTTAGTTTTGTATCTGGATATTTCTTGTACGATCTAGTTGAGCGCCTGAGATGTATCATGGACTAGACTTTATCCAGCGCTGAAACTTTCATTGCACGTTCAATGTCTAGATGCCATTTCATCAGTATATACCCGTGTAACACTTCCACAACCAGCCCTTACCCACAACAAAGTTATGCAACCCGCAGACCCCCGTTCTCCCACCAGCCTAATCTGAGAGCGTCTTGAAGCCTTGACCGTCGATCAAAACTCGTGGAGATCGCTTGGATCACCCTCACATTCCTCAAAGAATGTGAGACAAACATGGTCAGTTGCGTCATGTTCAAGCTTGAGAACAAGTTATCACTCACCCGACTCAGGCCCATGGCAATCAATCACCCTCCAATGGTTAGCTCGCCGTAATACGAGTTCTGCCCCAAATAAACGCATCAATAGCAAGTCGAGGCACACAAGAAGGTCGTCTGGGAAGTAGCACAGTTGTTCTTAGGTATATTACACAGATGGATATAGTTGTGAGCAACGAGACACTAGACGTAGACAGCGGGCTGGCAGTGCCTTAGATCGAATAAGTCCACAATTCAAAAAGAGGGTGTGTATTCAACTTACCTTCATGTCGCCTATCCTGCTGGTCAGGATTACCTTGAGCCAGTGGTTGAACCACCATGGTTGCGAGATGCAAAGGCTGCAAAGTCACGTGTCACGCTCGGCTGGTTCCGACGTTTTGGCGGCGTGTCGTTCAGATGCGACCACCAGGCTCCTCCGGAGTACCGGTCCTTATACCTCGACGGTGGCATTATGTCTGGACGCGACACATACACACACTACTTGCTGATGGCTAGCCACGTGAGATGCATCCCAATTAGGGATCAAAATGGATAGCGAGTTCCCGGATGACACCGCGGGACCACCCGCAGTAAGACACCCGGGGCGGGTCGGCTAACCACGGGAAGAATGTGAAATGCTTACCGTGGATATGCCGGGCGCGGATGATAACCCGGGTGAGCACGCGGGTACACGCAAGGATTGTTAAGCAACGTTGGTGGGGTGGCGCTTGGTGTTTGTACACTTAGATGTGCAGGAATAATGTCTGTATATGCGTGCTGAGGAAGTAGAATGCACTGTTTTCGACCTGCCGGTCATTTTTGCGTGTGCAAAAAAGCAAGGCCTCGTTAGGAGTACTTTGAGACTCCTGTCGTGTCTTTTCACGTGATCGCATAGCACGGCGGGGTTCTTTGGACCTGCACTGGACCTCCGAGGTGGAGCATCGTCCTCGCATGGCTCACATGGTCCTCGACTCACTAACCGTGCCTTGTATTTAAGTCTAATCCGGCTCTCTTACTGGACAACTGAATACCGACCTTAATGGCACCTTGGGTTGACACTACTGAGCATGCTTTCTTGGGGGGTCACTCGATAACAATGAATTGTCCACACACCATCGCGCTCATTCGAAGCTCAGAGGGTGGTGGTGCCCTAGTATAGCACTTCGTTGCTCCCCGAGCTTGACAATGTGGCCCAAAGCATAGACTCTAATGAAAACGGAATTGTTAGGTTCGTGTAAATACAAATTTGTCTTCCCGCGGATGATACCCGTGCGGGCATCCGCGACAAAAGTGCCGCGGGTGATTGGTGGCTGTGACATCCGGGCTTCACCCGGCCCGTTTCTGTACTTGAAGCGGCCCGCCTCGGGGCCACTGACCTCGCTCCTCTTTCGGTCTAGATAATGAAGCCTGTTGTAACTTAATTAGAGTGATTTCCCTTATTATTCGTGTAATTAAGTCGCTTTTATCGGGCACCAGCGGTTCCATAGGTGGGAGAGATGACCTGGTGTGTATCAGGAGAAGTCGGGGCAGCAGCTACGGTCCAGTGCTCAGCAGGCGCACATGCCCGGTATTTTGCAACATAGGCATCGGCACTCCTTTCGGTAAAGCCAACGAACGGCAACCCGACTAGTCCTCCCGTGACCTGAGATCAGCCTAGGAAAGTTAGATGCGATAAAATAGCCAATGCGTGCAAGCGTTGTGTGTTGTGTCCTCGGACAGAGACCGAAGTGGAAGATTAGCGGGGAGAAATCAATAGGGTGGTAATGAAGGAGCATCGCGTGTCGATGCTAACTAGAAGCTTCCATTACCGATATTTTCGAGCATTTGGCTTCAAACAATTCAAAATGTTTTCAATTGTTCCGGTCCGTACACTTTGAAGGTCTTATGATGAGATTAGGTGAGGACTAGATACCCATTGGAGCTAGTAGCGACGGAAGACAGGAGATAAAGCCGGAGCGTGAGGTTGGAGCTTAAGCGCCGGATCCCTGGATTGCACGATTTTGCGTCTCATTTCAGAGGGGGGGAGTGACCTTGCAGGAGCAAGGTGACTTTAAAAAAAGGTGGTTCAATCATGACAGCGCAAATCAGGCACCTGGTGCCTCTTCCCCACGGTCCCGCGATCAAGCTCGGATGGTTGCAGTGCACAAGGCCTGCCAAGCTTCGGCCGAACAACATAACCCGCGCGAGGAGGATAGCCCCATTGGCAATCAAGCGCAGGAAGGCGCACCGGATTGCTCCGGTGCCTCAATTCGGATCATCGGCACCCGTCGCTTTGCCAGCGTTTGACGCATATATACACATTTATGTCGTAGTTTGCAGTGCATGCTTGTCGACCTTAACCCTCAGGCGCTGTTGCACTTGGCACCGTGCGTCAATAAATGCGTTGCGTGGGGACGGGGTGGAAGGTCTGGACTCTCGGCTTCCTAGCCAAGCACCGCAAGATATTTTCGGGACCGACTGCCAAATTCATTGGTTGTGCGGCGCCTGGGCCACTCTTTAGCCAAGCCACTCGTGGCGCTCGCATCACGCGGTAACTCAATGCACCAAGTCATTCATCCACGAGACTCCTGGATGCTAACCCGTCTTCGGGCCGATGCACCTGCCCAGCCATAGTAAGTAGGATACAGCAACTTTCGCGAAGCTATGCGATATCTCCTCGCCGTTCTGCGCATTTCTTATGCAACCGGGCTTATGCCGATGCGTATTCAGAAATTCAAAAAATGGACATTTCTCTTGTGATAGTTCACCCCCGACCCGGGATGCACACCCTCACCCGTGAACGGATAGTTGGAGGCTCGTGTCTGAGAACCTTGGGTTATTTTGATACGGCGGGTTAACATGTGGTTGAGTGGGCGCCTGTGCCTTGGACTCAACTGAACATTTTCCGAACACGCTATAAAAATTTGGCAATGAGAGCGTGTTGTTGCATGTGGGTGCAGTGCCCCACGACATTCTGAGTATGGTACTTGGATCCAGACAAGGAAGTCACTTCAGTTCACTCGGGTTCCGCTCCCTGCCACCGGTCACTCGCCCAGCCACGTTAAACACGAGAACCGTCTGACTTGACGAGCGCTTGACGCATATACACACGCTTTTGGTATCTCCGTAGTCTTGTTCGTTGATCACTGGATCTGATGCAGTACGGTGATCTATGATTATCCGTTTGACGGAACAGGCGTGGAAATCTCGCGCGCTTGATGTATCAATTGTCTGGGTTGCCTGATCCTTGCATTAACCATTGTTCAAGTCGGGCGGCCGAAGGTCAGCCTTGGGAATAAAAAGGCCAGTCATGAAAGCAACTCCTTCACCAGCTCTCTTACAACTCTCACACAATGCGCTCTACAAGCTTCCTCGCCTTCTTCCTCTTTGCTCTCCTTTCCGTGCTTCAGCTCACCTTGGCCGAGCCCGGCGTTCCCTCTGACAACCTCGTCGAGCGTGGCTCGGAGCTGGACATTGCTCCTGCCGGCCCAGACAGCTCTCAGCAGTCCTTTGACGGCGGTCTTACGTCCAGCAAGTCCAAGTCCGAAAATCTGGTTTGCCCCTCTGGTTATGGTTCCTGTCCCAACGATCCTGGCGCGTGCTGCCCGCTTGGCGGCCGGTGCTGCGGGAATAGGAAGTGTTGCAGGTCCGGGTTCTGGTGCTACAGCAGTTTCTGTTGCCCGGTCACGCAGAACGGCTGCGATGGAAAGGTACGTCTAGTTATTCTCTCCTATGAAATGTATACAGTATTAATCGTATGGGGTCAGTCGTGCATCAAGAAGGGTTGGAACTGCTGCAAGGGAGGATACTCTTGCAAGCCTGGGTAAGTTGTCTTACTCGCACATCTTCCTCAAGCCTATTGATATTTAACGCATGCCAAAATAGGTACTACTGTATCAAGAACCTATTGGGTGCCATTCGCTGCTGCCCTAACGGCAAGCTTTGCCTGTTCAAAGATGGCGCGCCCGTAAGCTGAATCCACTACCTTAAGGAGCTCAGATATTCATTCATTTTTCAGGCTGAGAAGGCCGATGCTTCTGCCTAGCCAATTGCTGGCCGGAGCTCTCACGAAAGCGTGAGGTATTCCCCAAGGTTCTCGTCTGCTATTCTCTGGTTCTGTTGTTGCAAATGTCTGTTCTAGTTATGAGATGGACGCTAAGCTTGCGATGTACCATTTCTTAATCTGTTCTGTAGATTTGCAACAGTCAATAGACATCTGAGTGTTTGACTTTAACGACCGGGTATTTGTAGTGACAATATGCTAGCGCCCGAATGAGCTGCTGCCATCTTGGATTTGAGCCACCCGCACTCGGCTCTCCTTCAATCCTGACTATTGAAAGTTCGGACGCGCGGCAAACAATTGCTGAAACCAGAAGTGTTTGCTCACAGGGGCAAATTATATGCGCCAATCAACCAATGAGTTCCGCACTTGCATCCTCACACCACTTGTCCCACAACCTCTCCTGCCTCTTCCTCTCCAAACTCCAAGCCGGGACCCACTTCCAGACCATACGCTCCCAAAACAGCCCGCGCATCTCCGGTCGAGCCGGTTCGTCCGCGGTGGCGAGCCGGACTGGAACGATTGCGCCTTGCGCGTTGGATATTCCGAGTTTGTGGGCGAGTGAGATGAATGATTTTGCTTTTGGGTCTGTGCAGGATGCGATGCCGGCTGGTTGGGACCAGATGGATGATTTGACCATGCCTAATATGGTTGGGATGTGAGGGGGTTGAATTGGTCTGTGGTGTGGGTGTTGGGCGTACCTGGGTGGCATGCTTGTACGACTATGTCTTTCCACTTTTTCGCTCTGGTCGAGTTTACGCTGCAGTATAATAGTCCAAATCGCTTGACCTGCTTTAGAACCTCGATACGTCTGCATCATCGCTTCGTATGGGAGCGGCTTCCCCAGAGCGTATTTGGACAGGATATGACTAGCGTCGGCGTTTCGTTCGTCCAGAGGAATGGAACGGTAGAACCCGAAAGCGGATACAGAGACGATGCGAGCTTTGGGGGCAAAGTATCCCCAGCTGAGGAGGGTGTGGGTGAGTAGGACGTGGGAGAGGTGGTTGCATTGATAGGCTACTTCGAAGGCGTCGGGTGTTTTAGTTAAGTTGCTATAGGAGAGACCTGAAGAAGTGGACTAGCTTTAAATGGTTATATTATGTTTGGTTAACCTGCACAAACCTGCGTTGTTGATTAGAATATCCACCTGTTTGGTCTCCCTTTGTCCCCATCGCTCCAAAAAGGCATGGACGCTTGCAAAGCTCTCGCAATCAAGTATCTCGAGCTCGACCTTGTCGTTTCCAGTCTCTTTGGCGATTCTTTGCCTAGCATCTTCTCCCCGTTGAGGATTTCGACAGGCTAGAACAACTCGGGCCCCCATACTCGCAAGCACACGGGCGACTTGGTAGCCGATGCCAGAGTTTGCGCCAGTCACTATAGCTGTTTTACCATGCAGGTCAGCGTGAGGGAGAGCAAGAGGTGTGAGCCAAGTTGCGAAATACATGGACAACTGTATGCGGATCGAACTGAGCGATACGAGGAGCGACTGGACCCATGCTGCGTGTTCAGAGTACGGCATGCTGGTACAAGGAATTCAGAACCGAGGATTGGGAGTTCTGGCTAGAATCAGGAGCAAGGCCACGACACACACGTGATCGTCCCCCTGACTAATGCTGAGTCACGTCCTCATCATAGCACGCTCCGGGCGACGACCGCGATGTGGACGAGGTGGCCTTTGGATTTACTAGTCGAGGACCCGGGCAACATCCCTGGCACTCCTCCTTCACGTGAGCATTACTCCTCCATAACACGGATAGTTACCGATTTGTCTTGCAGAGAAATTCGAGGGGCCGTGGTTTACGACTCAGCTTACACTCTCTGCGGCTATTGGGATCGGGTCGTTTCTTTTATTTTCATTGTGCCGCACCCGATGGCCTGTACTATTTGCGCCACGAACCAAACTCAAGGGTAAGTTTTCTTGTGAAGGGGTAGACGGTGTTCTGACGTGGGTGGTGACAGGATTTTCACCAAACGAGGCCCATGTCCAAAACTCGTTCTTTGCATGGATAATGCCGACATGGCGGACGTCCGAGTTTACAGTGTTGCAGACCGTAGGACTTGATGCTGCGGTGGTGAGTTGCATTTTGGTCGTACGATATGAATGAGGACATTTGACCGAGGGGCTCGCAGCTTCTTAGCTTTTTCAAAATGTCTTTTTATTTATTCTCGACGTGTTCGATAATTGCGGTTGGTGTTTTGATGCCCATGAATTACTACGTATGTCTTTCGTCACCGCGCTTATCCTTGCATACTGATAGTTGATGACCGCAGCTCAACGGGGGACCCATGGGTGACCCAGACGAAGATTCGGACTGGCCCGGTGCTCCCCCCTCCTTGTTCCACCTTCTCACAACTCCCCCCTCGGATTCTCCTGCACTCTCCACCTTTTCTCAAATTTTCCCCACCAACAGCTTCACGCCAAATACGAAACCCAAAAACCCCTCCTGGCTCGACCTCATCTCCGAAGCCTCGTCCCACCTCACAGTTCACCTCATCCTCGCCTACCTCTTCACAGCCCTGACACTCCGCTTTTGCGCACGCAACTATGCCCGTTTTCTCCGCGCACGTCAACTGTCCGGCCTCGAGCTTGTCCATTCGATCCCCGCGAGAACTGTGATGTGTACACGACTCCCACATCATCTCCGTGGAGAACGTACTTTGGCGGACTATTTTGAGAATATGGGCCTTCGAGTTGAAAGCGTTAGCGTCTGCCGCGCCGTCGACTCTCTGGATGTCTTGCTCGACAAACGCACCGCCGCCCTCTTGAAACTCGAAGAAGCATGGACGGCCTATGTCGGGAATCCGTCCACTGTTGAATCATACGATCCTTCTCTAAACGTTCGGGGGGATGCCGTCTCGTCCCGCATTGCCAACGAGGACGGGGCCGAATCCGGTGGCCTCCCGCGACTCGTGGTCCCGCATAGGCAGAGGCCAGTGTTGAAGCCGAGCTGGTTTGGGAAAAAGGTGGATGCTCTGGAATGGTTGGAGGCGAGGTTTAGAGAGGCGGATGAGGCGGTTCGGAGGAAGAGGCGGTTGGGCAAGTTTGAGGCTACGGATTTGGCGTTTGTGACGTTTGAAGAAATGTCGAGTGCGGTGAGTTCCATGATGTTATCATCTGCTCCTTTGGCGGGACTAATGGTGATTTGGTTTAGCAAATTGCGAGCCAAGTGGAACATAACTTTCCCTCGACGCATATCATCACTGTTCCTGCGCCCGAGCCGAGAGATATATATTGGCCGAATGTGCCGCTTTCGCCAAGAGGTACGTCCACGTCTGCACTTTCGTCTTGTAGAAAGCTAATTATTCTACGGCTTATTCCGGTCCCGGACCCCCATATCACTTGCTCTTGCTATCTAATGTGACTCACCAGCAACGCTCCTTCGCGAATGTGTCGTCTTGGCCTTCATGGCTGCTCTACTCGGTTTTTGGTCCGTCCCGATGGCAAGTCTGACGACATTGTTGAGTTACAAAGAAATGAAGAAGATCTTGCCCTGGCTGGCTGCGTATGTTGCCTACTCCTTGTCCATGATAACATTTTTAACACAATACCTTAGGTTGGTAGATAAAGACGCACGGATTCAGGCTGTCGTACAAAACTCACTCCCGAGTTTGTCCGTGACTGCGTTGAATAGCTTGTTGCCATTTTTGCTGGAAGGTGAGCTTTGGCCTATTCGGGTCAATCGAGTTGCGAGGATGGTGGGCTGATCGTGGTGTAGCGTTGTCTTATTTGCAGGGTAACAAGGCGCGGAGTTGGGCCGAGTATGCGTTGCTCAAAAAGTGCGTCGTCGACGTCACACGTCCCATAAATGACCTAATTACCCCCGATTTGGCAGATATTTTCTATTTCTTCTCATCAACGTCGTCTTCATCTTCCTTCTCGTCTCGACCTACTGGGCACTCGTACGGGACCTGGCTGGCGCACCGATCAAAGTTCCTGAAAAGCTGGCGCAGGCGTTGCAAAAGGGGCAGGCGAGGCATTTCTTTTTGAGTTATGTGATGCTGCAAGGTGAGTTGGGTGGGAAGCCCTAGATGACGGACGATGACGATTACATGGGGGTATTAGGTTTGGGTATCATGCCGTTGCAGCTACTCAATATCGGAATTATTATCCCTAGGATGATATATCAGTTATTCACCAAGACGCCGCGTGGTACGTCCATCTTGCCTTAAAGAGGCTAAACGCTGAGGCGGGTGAGCAGATTACGCGGAACTCAACGCGCCTCCGATGATCAACTATGGCGTCGTGTACCCCCTGGCTATCCTGGTCTTTGTAGTCACGATCATCTATAGTATCATTCAACCGCTCATTTTGCTCTTTGGAGCGGTGTATTTCGGAGTTGCATATTTGGTCTACAAGTACAAACTCATGTTTGGTGAGTCGAGCACTTGACTCGTGGCGGTTTTTATGCTGATTCATGAAAAAGTCTTTTACAAACCCGCTGAATCCCGTGGCGAGGCCTGGCCCATCACCTTTCGGCGCCTCATGTGGGGCCTCACCCTCTTCCAGACGTTCATGGCCGGGATTTTTACACTCAAACAATCATTCGTCCTCGCGTCGCTCATGGCCCCACTTCTCGTCGGCACGTTGTGGTGGGCGTGGTGGATGAACAAGGAGTGTGCGGCGTTGAGCACATATGTCAGCCTGAGTGCGGTATGCGAAGTCCAAAGAGGGACGGAAGAAGAGGTTGCGAGGATGAGGAGGGGTGAGGCTGTTAGTGCGTCGCAGAGGTGAGCTTTTTTTGGATTTTGGGTGGAGTTTTGATGACTGATTTGAGCGAGTAGTCATTTGAATAAGAGGCGGTACGCTCAGAATGATGAGACGTTGTATGTTGCGCCCGAGGATGAGCGGACGGATTATGTGAGTGGGTTCGGATTTGGGTTGGGTAGCGGCTTAGAATTATTTTTGTAGTCCCAACAGCCGATGGCGAACTGGTATTGGGGTGTTTTGAAGTATGTTCTATCCGTACTTGATTTTCGTTCTGTTTACCAACGCTTCTCGTAGTACCGGACGTAGACGATACGGCCACCCCGCGCTCACCGGCGTCCTTCCTACCCCATGGCTCCCACTCAAGAAAGGCCAGACCCTCGCCAACTTTATCGAAGGCAACGACGCAGACGACGGATCTGGCGACAAGGGAGACGCCGTCGTGCTCACTCTACGCAAACGTCACACCAGTCGAACTCGACGCCAAGAGCCCCAAGCTTCGCGCAGCTCAAGTCAAGCGCTCAACAATCTTGCCGACAGCAACGGCACGCCGATAAACGACCCCGGCTCGAATCCTTGGCGAGACGACTCGAGCTCGGGTTCGAATTTGCGCAACCGGTTGAGCTATGACCACGCCACAGGGATCATTATGCTCCCGGACGATTCAGACTGGATGGGCGAGGACGAGTCGAGTGCGGATGAAGGTCCTGGGCCGGTACATATTCAAATTGATACCGGTTCGAGTAATCGGCTCCAGGACGAGGGTATTCCGACTCCGGTTCCGACGTTACGGTCTCCTGCGAGTCAGAATCGGCATGCGACGTATTTCCATCATCCTGAGAGGAGAAAGTCGAGGATGCCGGGTGGGTTTCCGAGGTCGTGAATGTGGGATAGGGGGAGTGTTGCGTTTTTGGAATGTCGTTTATAATGAGGTTACGAGTGTACGTGTTTGGTCTTTGTATACCCGTGGTGTTAATGCAATAGTGTTGCGTACTGTTCGGATGATAATCTCTTCTGGGTTTTACAAATGAAAACGCTGGCAGGGTGGGTGAATGGGCGAGCATCCCTTTTTAAAAATCCAACTTTGCTCTGTCAATGTAACCTGAGGGAATGTATGACGGTGTCTGCGACCATATATAGACACTGCCTTTGGGACCAGCCCTCTCTACAAGGCCTTTGGCTACACGAATAGTGGCGCAGGTTGTCGAAACAGCAGCACCACCGTCAAATCCATAGTATTCGGCGCCACTTTTGTTAGAATGCGCCCACAACAGCGGTGGCAACGATTAGCGCTCCCATTCTGGCTACTCCCACTGGATTCCAGGGTGAGAGCAACACCGTATAGCTAATGCATGGTCACCCAGTTCACATACACTCTAACAGGCAACCGCTAGACACAGGATTATCGAAGATTACATAGAGAAAACACCACCGGTTAAATATTGACGAATATTATAGCCACCGCAATAGCATAACAAACTGTTTAGTGACACCTCGGGACTTCTAATCATGGTTTACCTACAAAGGGGGGCGCATATACCGAGGCACTTGTAGTCACATGCCGAGCCGCGGCTGATGAAGGAGAGTCTGAAATTCTGTCAACTGGTCCCGATCACGCAAATAGGTAATTAATATTCTGACATAAGCCATGTGAATTGCAGAGGAGACCAAGCACCAAGATCACCACCGTTTGCTTGAGCGACACGGAGACACCCGATCCCATACTGGGTCATTTTACATTTTCAGCCGCAATCAACACCTTTAGCGTGGCCTCTTGTCTAGAACACTCGGCTTCCAGATCTACGTTGCTCAGCTCCACCCCTGATTTCGTATTACCGGAAGCCTACGGACCCGAACAAGCCCCCGAAATGAAAAGACTAACCATTCATATCAACGGCGGGCTAGAAGAGAGTAGTTATGGCGTTCACCAAGACCAGTAAGTCCATTGATTGACGCGTTGATAGCTAACCTCGAAAAGCGATATGCGAAAATGAGAATAGAGCATCGCTAGTAGTTCTGGTCCGGCTCCATCGCAAGCTCGGGACCAGTATGATGTCCAGGCGACTGTACCCGAGTATGTTTGCAAGTCCCCCCTTGGGTTGTACAGGAATCTCGTACCGGCCGGTCTGCAAGCTCCGTAGTCTAAAGATCTAGGTGCTTTCAAAATGAAAATGAAAATTCTAGACAAATTTCCTTAGCGTGCACTTGGTACTAACTAGAGGGTAGGCGAAAGGGACATCTTTTTCGCCGCTACGGCTAATAGTGTCATTTGAGCACGAGTTGAAATTCGGCTCCTGTTCCTGACCAGCTAGGTAAATTTCCTAACTGAATGCAAGGTCCAAACTCGTCAAGTCTGTAGATAGCCTGACAGCGAGTGGGCAGCGCCGTTGGACAGAAAAGGTCGTGACGCTCAGGGGGAAAGCCAGTGGGAAACCCTTTTAGAGTGCTTGGCAAAGGGGAAACTTTATCCGCCCACGTATCGAATCACGTGAGATGACAGGTTTGACGTTTCACCCAGTCGTGGTGGTGTGGAAATTGGATCATCGGGCATTGGTCGGCAAATGCAGTGGCCACGTTTTTCCTTTTTTTCTAGTTGGACAGACTATTCTGTTTTACGACACCTCCGAAGTGCGACATAACGGCATTACACATCTCTATGAGACTCCACCTGGCTCGGCAGTTGTGGTTACCCCAGATCAACGCACTCTAATTTCAATATAATGTTGTCGACTACATATCTGATCCTCGATCCCTCCCTCGACCACCCACCACGATGACCCCACCTTGCCTACCCCCACTGTCCACGATAATGGTCCACATTATGGCCAGCAGGTGCGTGTTGCTTATTTAGTAATATGTCGGTCAATGTTCATATACGAGCCACAGGCACTTTTCTTGTGAGTCTCGTTACTCCGAGTGACGAATGTTCAAGTCTTAGGTACTTGCCCCAGTCGCAGGCTACGTCGTTCTACTTTACGACCATATAATAACGTTTAGCGACGAGGTGAGACTTGTCTATCCTCGTGCTCGTGGCACCTGCACGCTCACCTCCGAAGCCTAGGTCGAGTTGATTTGGTCCCGGCCAACGAGTGTCGTCTCAACGATATTTTTACTGGTGAGAGACGTGCTTTCCTTGCAGGCTTTTTGATATTGACCCTTTGATAGAATCGATACCTGGTAAGTGGCGAAGTACTCTCTTAAGCTCGTTTTCTCATTAATTTTAGACCCCTGCGGTTCTGGCCGTGGATATCTACGGTAGGTGGAACGTGTATGAACATCATTTTTCAAGGCTAATCTTATTCATGACGTAGACAAGGGTGGCCTCACTCGACGTGTGGGCCGGGATGTAAGTCTTCTAAACTAAAAGACGAGCTCAACGACTAACCTCCGTATAGTTTTGTCGTGTCTGGGTTATCATCGAAGGGTACTTGAACTTGCTACTTCTTGCTTCGGTAAGTATATTATCCCGTTACGTCAGTTATTCATCTAAATCGTACCTCTAGATCCATGGTGAGTGCATAGGTCACACGACTCTAACAAGACTCTTATTCCGACTCGGATCACAACAGTGTTGATGGTGATGAGGGTGCATGCGCTCTGGGGCAATCAACGAAGGTTACGCCACGCCCTGGTTATCGCCTATATCCTGTACTTTGTGACCAGCTTTGCGATTTTGACGGCGGGGCTGCTAGAAACTGCTCGTATGTACTATTGGGCTCTACCTGGGCTAGGCTAACTGATTGTGTTCTCCTAGGTACGGTATGTCTCTCGACTTGAAAACACGAGAACGCTCATCCTATTGTTCGAGTTAGATAAAATTCGAGCCGTTCCTTGTACATGCTTGCTGGACAGTGGTAAGTGCGTTATCGAGTTGCCTAAATCAACATGTGTTGATACTTTTCACCACCCAGATCCCAAAGTACCTGTAAGTCTTGAGTCGATTCAACGACGAGCCGGGGCTGAGCCTCATTTCCAGCTGGTCGGTCTGGATCCCCGCTCTGGTCCTCGAGGCAAGTACCACATATCTACCGGCTAACATGGCACTCATGAGAAAAGCTACAGTGCATCATATTCGCACTCACTGCCATACGCGCATGGCAATACGCCGCCGAGGGAATGCAAATTCCAATAGTGCACGCACTATACCGGGATGGTACGTAGGATATATGCGCATATATGGTCAAGCGTTTATTTAGTGTAACGCCCAGGGTTTCAATACTTTATTGGCATCATGCGTACGTATGCTACCATCAAGCCCAACCAAGAAGTACTGAATTTGTGGCGCAGTGTGCACGTTGTTCCCGTTGCTAGTCTGGTCGATTGCGCCTCCAACGCGTGCGTCTAATATATTGATTGAACTGCGGCATTTTTTCTAATCACATGCATGCAGTCGTCGCTCTCCCGAAATATGGCGCGATGGGCAAGTCTTTCTAACGCCCATTTGCGACTGGTGTAACTCACGGCAGGATGGTTTAGCTATTATCAATGTGTTGGGGTTTAGGATCGTGCTCAACCTTCGGGCGTATTGCGCCAATCCGAGTAATCTTACGACTTTTCAAGAATTCGAATTACAAGACCAGCGGACGTGTGTTGGGTTTGCGGGTTTGGGGCAGCCGGTGCCAACGAGTAGCAGTGATAGTTCTATGACCTGGGTTGGGTCCGGAGTTTAGGTTGGGTAAGCCGAGGGAGGTCTGGTAGAGTTTTGTGAGCATGGCTGATGTTACTTTGTTTGTAGTATGATATTGGAGCGTTATCGCATACACGGAAGTATTGCATCTCAGTTGATTCGAGGCCCCAATGTAACAGTATTTTCAAGTTGCTTTGATGTATTTTATTGTAGTCGAGCATGTTATTGATACAGTGTTTTCAGAACGAGTCCGTAGGCCGATACAATCCCCGTCCTCCCTTGGCACATTTCCCACACTTTTGTCTTGCGCCCCCCTTTTTTTTTTCTTTGCGCGCTCGATCCCGCCTCACGCCCTCCCTGTCATCCCAAAAATATCAAGGGACCCCTCAGGCACGTCTTCCCTAGCACATTCCCACCCCTCACCGACCCACCGCGCACGTGCGACCTGATAAAACTCGGTAAACGCCCTCTTGCCCGAACGTGCGCCGAGCGGGACTGGACACCGGACCGTTTCGAGTTCGGGGCAGGTTGTGCGGAAGAGTGTGGCAAGGGCTGCGAGTGAACCTGGGGCTGGGGCTGGGTCGGCTTGTGGAGGGACAAGAGGAGTAACGGAAGAAGAGAGAGATTCGGCGTCCAGGGGGACGGTACCGAGTGATAGATGCCTGAGCTGTTGAGCTGGTTCGAGAGCCTTGGCTAGCTCTGTGGCTGACGGAACAAGGGTCTATGTTGGAATGTGAATATCATTTCCGAACGTGAAAAATGTTGGGTGGCGTTACCTCGGGTTTTTGCCACCGGTCAAACAGACTTGGGATCTTGTTGTTCTCCGCACTGAGCAGGTTCAAGGTCTCCAAGTTGGGCCAAGCGGCGATACACGCCTTGACGACACTGAGCCTCTCGCGCGGTTCGATCCCTACATGTAAACCAATCTCAAACCCTACCAATTTGCACCCTCGAGCGGCCGCGACAATGTTGAGCGCGTCGGTCGCGAGGTAGGCATCACGTTGACCAGCAAGCGATAGTTTGAGATGCGTCAGGTTGGGAAACCGGGAAAACAGGAATGGGTGCATGCTAAGACCGCAGAGCTCGAGGTGGGTCAAGTTTCCGAGGTATCTGCTAGTATTTTGAAAGTGGGAAGAACGAAGAGGGAACGGGTGCGCGGCGGTTTTTGAGCGCGAGGGCTCATAGCGGGGTGTGAATTCGAGCGGGTCTGGGGCAGGTCGGCGGAGGGAGAGGTACCGGAGGCGGGGCGCCCTGCATATGAGTTGGCGGAGCTGTTCGCTTTGAGGTTGGGATTGGGCGAGTGTAAATTTTGTGTCTATTATTGCGGAACTGTATATCACCTGTAAATAATAACAATTTGGTAGAGCGGGTCTGAACGTACCGGACGAGTCCGAGTCCGGGATTGGCTAGTTCAAGATCGAGCTTCTCGGTCCCAGCGGGATCTTCGATATAGAGTGGTGTGGCGATTAGGAACTTGGTGGCGGCGTGGATCCTTTGCGACGTCGAGGAGAATGCGACCACATCGTGAAAGGTCAAGACGAGTTGGGAGGCGATGAGTTCGAGAACTTCGTCCGGTATACACGAGATGGATATCAGCCTGTACCACGATCAGTGGCTTATTTCTGCGCCCATTGCTTGTTTTACCTTGTCCGTGCCATTGTAACGATTGGGGCGGTTGGGTGTGGTGAGAGGGGAGTGGGAACACAACAGGGTGACGCGTATGCCTCGCTTTACAAACAAATGGGAACCGAGTAAGCGAGGCTTCGTCGCCACGAAAACTGCACCGGCGCAACAAAGCGGTACCAAATCGTGTCCGCATTGTGATTTGGCCGGATCTCGAATGAATTGAAATCTCGATTCGCCCTGAGGCCTGCATATATCGAGTTGCATCGGCTACGATTGGGCTCCGAAAGACCCTGGCACGTCATTAGCTCATCCAGGTGTATCTGCAGACCTCTGTGTGTGTGCTTGCGCCTTTCAGAGCCGAGTGTCGAGGCTATGGTAGCATATATGCGTGCAAGACTTTTGTTGGGTCGGCGATAGGAAGGGTCGAGCTCTTTGTGAAATGTGTTATTGTACCATCTCGGATATACCAGGCAAATTCCGAAACATATCCGGTCTGACAATCTCACCCTGGGTTCCCTCCACTTTGCGCGTGCAACACTATATAAAAACTCCAGGCTGCTCGCTCAACCAACCACTGGGAGACGATGGATAGCGGAGCATTCCTAGCTCCAGGTAGGCTTTGCGGAATTTTGTTCCAATGGTGGGAGTCGTTGCACAAGAACTCGCAACAAGCCAAATAGATATCTGACTGAGCTTTGGGACTAGCAACGTATCGCGTTCAATCTGTAAATGTATTCGCATTCCCACACTACAATTTTCTTATAGTAGAATACTAGTAAAAAAGCGAAGTGGGAATATGAAAAAATAGCGCAAAATTCATTCATACTCACTTTTTCAGCAGGTGTTTTGAGGTAGTTTCAAGTTAGTCAAGCATGGGTTTGAGAATGTGTGCATATTTCTAAGGTAAATGTATGAGAGACTCGTCAGGAGGAGGCTGAGAGGAGAAATCCCAAAGTGTGACACATGGTGCGCATATATGCATGGAAAAAGTGTGGGGTATCTACTGCACACTGACCTTAACACCCTCTACAGAGCCACTTGGGGCTATTCCAGCTGTGAACTAGGCTAATAGAAGATATACAAACCAATAGCTAAAAGCTATTCCATGAGTATCTCTGTACCTTAGACTCTTTTCCCAAAATTGTTGAGATATGCATGTATGCAGCATTGTCGTGACCTGCTCTGATCCATGGTTCTTGGCTCAAGGAGTGGTCGTTTCTGTTACTGCCTCTACGAGGTTCTAATGTCGTTTGTAATGCTGAAGTCTTGTCTGTATTCGTATGTTCTAAGTATATTACAAGTCACTGTGGTGGACGAGATAAAGCAAGATGGGGTGCCATCTTGCTTTCACTCTTTCTTATATACATAATGAATCCGCAGTCCGCAGTCCGCAGTTAAGTCACGTGCCATGCGTGTGTGAAAGATCACGTGTAGTGACGCCTGACGTTAGCGTGGCTCCGAATCTTATAAGAGCCGCTTCATAATCCTAGGGTCACATGATCAGTTGTGGTCATGTGACCTTGTTGTGATTACCTAAGTTGTTTGGTCTCACGATGGCAACTGACAACTGATGTCTGCATTACTAGGGAGAGATTACCACACGTCAGTGTTACGTTACGGTGGTTACCGGTCATGTGACCTAGGACTTGACTTAGACGGTAACGGCTAAGTCCCGAAAAATAAAGAAAAATATGGGTCTTCCCTGGGTAGGTCACAACAAGCATAGTTAATCATACTTTGCATTCAGAGCTCATATATTATCTACACTTGACCAAGTTAGAGATCCTCCTGAAAGTATGCACATACTTTTAGGCTCTTGTCTCTGCCAAAGTCCCTCACACTTTGCTGTCACCAAAAACACCAAGGTAAGAATATGTGTGCTTAAATTAATACTTTTACAGATTGAACGCGATAGCAACGAGGACAACGTCCAGTGCATAGATCATTGAATACACATCACGTCATTTGACGACCAGAGATAGCTGGAGATGGGTTAGCAGAGGTACTAAATGAGCAAATATGAATGAGTGGACGACAAGTCTGCTGGGTTCAAAGCGATTATGTTGCCGAATTTATACGAGCTAAGTTGCCCAAACTTTGAGAAGATCTGGGCGGGGGCGGGCGAGTATTGTTTGGTTTGAGCTTGCCTATATCAATAGAACTGAGTCGAGGACAGCGGGTTTGATTAACAGCAGATGGGAGCTTCGGGTTGGGATGTCGTGTATGGTTTGCTATTACCTATGGGGAGGTTAATGGAGAGGCTGATCTGCTGAGCGCCGTGAGCTCTCAAGCCGATGGGGATAAGAGGTCGAGTAACGTGCTACGTAACAAGTGAATCCCGGTATATGTATGCACATACCCTTCAAAAGTGGGTACCATGTTCACCACGCATTACTTTCTTTTTGTACAAAACCCGATGCGAATCGATACTCGCCTTGCACACCTTCCGGGGTGGAAGCAATCACAGAAGGCGTATTCGGCGTTGGAAAGGTGTCCGAAATGCTACGCCTTGAGTCATAGAGAAAACGGTGAATTTGCTATTCAAATCGTGGGGTGCACTTGCTCTTTGGTTCATTCGTGCTAAAACGGGGAATGGACTCCAAAAAAGATGCTCAGCCTGGGTTGGGACCTCGGGCTGTGTCCCAGGCGTGTAACAACAACGCGGAGTCTAGCATACACGGTGTGTGTGGGGATCGGAGGCCAGGGCAAGGCGCTAGACCTGGATGTATGCGCGCATGGGTGTGCCTAATGTAACGGCAAGGGTAGGACGGTGGGAAAACGAAAGGCTACGAGGCTGCAGCGTGCGCGGACCTCGGTAGTGGGCCACTACAAGTGGCCGGAGACACGTGATACTCTCAGGTCCCTCTCTTCTGCGACCGAGTAGGGCTTGTGCTTCCTCCGCGTGCTGCGCCCCACGAGCTCCCTTTTAAACTAGAAAATTTACATCTGGCCACGATTCATTTTCAAGCAAAAGCATACTACACTACTGGGCCACTCTTGTCTCTATCTAAAGCATCTCAAATATCCTGAAACGCCTTACGTGTACGCCTTCCTTGGTGTACTCCCAGCCTGCTTCACTGGCCCACCTTGCGTGTACGACCTCGTAACCTTTCATTGACACACCTATCATTGCGTAAAAATCGTCAAGATAGACGGAGGCTAACGATAAGCATTGGAGTGTCACTAGTTCGGAGCAGACTTGGCGCAACGTCGAGGCGAGAGTAGCGAGTGGACTGTGATCAGGTAAGATTGTAGGGTGGTCCAATTGACCCGAAGGGAATGAGAAGGGAGTCATGGTGTGTCGATTAAGTGGAATGATTCCGAGAGATAGTATCTTGAGGTTTTTGGCTGTTCCCAAGAGGTTGGCCAGTTCGGGGAGTAACAAAGAAAGATACTGTGTAAAAGCCTTGGTCAGTAATGCCATCATTTTCCAAATGGAAGTGCCCCTACCTCTGGCTTGACCAAGCTTGCCACAGGGTCTTCATCTTCACTGAAGAGGTTCAAAATCCCTAGGCTCGGCCAAGCATGAGCGCAGGCTCGGGCGACAAACAACTGCTGAATGCTGGGCGTGACGGGAAAATTTAAGCTGATATCAAAGCCCACCAGCGGACAGTGTCTAGCACCAAGTTGGAGCCGCCGCAGCCAGGCCAAATACTGGAGGGTCAGCAACCTCTAAGCGGCGTGTAATGGCTTAGATCTAGATGCACCTTTCTCCGCGCAGGGTCGTAATATTAGGAGTTTATCATCTAGCTTTATGCGTATTCATTTCGAGTTTTTGGGCTCATTCATGGTGAGATCACCATTTATGCGGTCACGCGAAATGTAATCCCATATAACCCGGACCTAGATTATGATTGTATAGACGAGATGCAGTCATTCTCTAAGCACACGGTATCAGCACCTGACATGACCATTGGCTTGGCCATCACATACCAATCAATCCCCCCTACTCCTACCCCTCCCGCCTCTACCTCGGCCTCTGCCTCGACCATCTCCGCCACCTCTCCCTCCACCTCGTGGAAGTATTTGCGGTGTTGGTCCTGGGACAACAATGTTTAGAGGTTCTGCCGCAAAATCTCCCATGATCCGATCGAGGGAAAGGCCATTCTCCAGAGCCTCCGTTGTATGTTGACAATTCATCCGGAAAAGCTCCACTTGCGACGCAGCAACGTTTCCAGCAACGTTCTATAGGGCCAAAAGTGAGAAAACCGGTTGAAGGGCATTGAGGGGTACGGTGCCTACCTTCACGCGAATGAACGGATCCACCACTAATATGCCATGCGATCTCCAGAGTGTGGGCTGCTCTTGTGCAATCACTTTCCCGTTTACCACTGGGACGCTCTCAACCTCTGTACGAAGATCATTGAGCTCTTCCTGTGCCATCTGAGCCTCCTGAACCATACAATCATCGATTCAGGTATCAACTTTTGGATTATTTCCAGCCCACTTACTCCGACTGCAACTGAGTCCACAGCAGTCGCAACTGAATCACTTCGTGACAGGCTTGAACCGATTTCGACAGAATCTTCCGTGGCTGGTGTACTCGGTTCAGCCGATTTTGCCTCCTTCAACACGGCAGCGTTCGTCACGCTATCGCCTCGTTTGCCTTTTCGACCTTTCCGGCCTGTAGGTGTGCTCTCTCGCCCTACCGCCGGGGAGTCCCGGTCTCGCTCGATAGTTCCCCCAATCCGAATATCTACCCCCGAGCGTGCATAATCGATCTCGGTCCCCCAGAACCTAAAATTAATAAATGCTCGGGGTTAGCATCAAATATGAGTGATGTCGCGAGCGGGATGAAATAGCGGAAGCAAAAACGGATGGATAACGGAACTATAAAGAACACTCACTTGAACCAGCCGTATACAGCTTCTTCCAATGGGACGTCAGGACAATCCCATCCACCGACCTCTTCCCATCTCGTGTCACACCACAACGATGGTTTTCCCTTGACCCTCAGCCACACACCATGTTGGTCCCGATCAGCGGGGGCACCATCAAATCGGGCTTGAACTGATGGCAAGATCCGACGAGTCTAATGTCGTCATGGTATGATTAATCCCCAAAAGAAGGATAGGGGTGGCACTAACCTGGAGATAAGCAACAGTCATCAACGCCAAACAATAGCTGCTAAACCCTGGCGGGCCGGTTTGGGCGCTTGGATCGTTGAGGCCGTAGGATCGTGCCCAGCGTTTGAGGAAGAAGATCATGGGGCGAAGCGGTTGGTAGAGGTTACAGTAATGTGCCAAGAGCTCAGTGTTACGGAGTCCGAGGAGTTCGTTGCAGTTGATGTCGATTTTGATGTTGGTGAACCGGTCACGGCATTTAACTGATCGAGGGTTATTGGAACGATATCTTTGGCTTGCGGGGTGCCAAGGAATACTCACCGATCGGGACCGAAGCCGTTGGAATAGCAAAGATGTCCACGAAGCCAGCCTTTCGCAAAATTTTGCCAATACCACTGAAGTTTTATGAGTTCTCCATCGTAGGCGGGCGATAAAGACGTACCGGACATCATACACGGCTAAAGCAACATATCGTGTAAGTTAGGTTACAGTGAGTCAATAACGTAGCCTACCTGCAAGATTCCCGCCAGTCGGGGGGAAACCAGTCGGCCGTTCATCATCCTGAGAGGTCACTTGTCAGCTAGGTTTGGAAGAATTGGACGTTTCGGAGAACCGCACCCGAATCATGAGGTCAAGATCGCTACTGTCTGTATCCACTCCATAACCCGTGCTTCCAAACTGCATAACCTCATAGACGTCCCCATAGGTTTCGCGAATGAGCCTATCGATGTGACGGATAATTTTTCGCCTATTTTCCAAGGTTTGTGGGGTGGGTTGATTTGACTAAAGTGGAGAGTTAAACAGAAAGTTAGAGGGCCAGAAGACAGAACGTTGCGCACCTCATACAAATTCCAGATGTCCTGCGCCAGTCGACGGTTTACGCCCATCCTCGGCGACTTTGGATTAGACAACGCCGGGCCAAACACCTCTCGCAACGGGCGTGCCTTGTCAAGCGTATCTGCCGCACTTTTCGCAAGATTAACTAGGCGTGCCGTGTCAGCTGGTAATAGGTTGGCATGATTCTGGTATTATCAAGGGCAAATTTGATTCAGAGTGGGTTCGAGTGGGAAGATATTGAACCTACGTGATTCTTTGCAAACGGATCGTAAATTCGTAATGCTATGTTTGCGTTTGGGGAATGGACTAGCCCTCCCGATTTGATACACACCGCGCTCTGCTTGGAACGGAAGCGACGGCCAAAATATCTAGGGTCATGTCCCAGCGATTAGATTACCTACAAATAAAAGCGGAGACGACACGTACCGGAACCAACCAACGAGGAGTTCACCCACAGGGAGCGGGCGTACACGCCACTGGGTCGCCTCATTCGTCAGCGCGGTTCGTAATGCGTCTTGCCTGACGCCCTTGACAACTTCTTGGCGTTGGAGATTTGGGAGTCCGAATGTTGTCTGCGAAAGAGTCAGCATAGTACTCGATTGCAAGAAGAGAGAAATACCTGAAGATAACCAATACACAATGATGCCAAACTTGTAGGAGAGAGACCTGGAAGAGAATGAGATTCGAGCCATAACTGAGCCGTAGCAAACAAAGCAGGGAGATTAGGGTGGATAGCAAAATAGCACTCGAAGAGACGAAGCCGAGTCAAAACAAATGGAAGGGAATAATTTATGATAAGTTGCAACCCAGGAAGCAATTTACCCGGCGTCGAGGGAGAAGCGGCAGGCGAAGTGGAGACGTGCAAGCCAGTTGTGCGTGCAGTAGCAGGATCCGAGATAACTTGTAAATTGAGCGCCCGCAGCGCCGAAATGAGCTTTCTGGAAGGAAACGGCATAAAAATGGATCTAATGAGGAAGTGCTCAAGAGTGACAAATTATGAGAGCCGTACGGGGTAGCGATGATTGGTGGGAGAGCGCCATCTTGTGTCAGGCGATCCTGGTAGACGTTGTAGCGCACACCCAACATAAATATTTGATACTCACCACAATTGCCAACTCGATCTTCATATTCGTGAGGATAGCGTGCGCACGTGAAAACGTGAGATCAACCAACAAGTACTGAGGCCCAAATGTCCGTGTTATTGAGTTTTGGATTTGCTTAAGCAAAACCTCCCTAGCTTGTAGGGCTTCCGAAGGTGCTGCATGTCGCTATATCTCAATTAGAATACGATCCTCAACGCGAAAAAAGTAAATACTTTTAGTAGCAAGTCAATATCGTCACCAAGATGTGGATGATGTGTCGGGCCAGCCTTCATATTCCGGAAGAGGAGCAAGAAATGTAGACGGCCCAGGCCAGCGAGGGATCGGACACCCAGATTGCGATGTGGTTGTGGAGGAAGTGTGTGTAACAGCCGGGCGCTTGAATCATCACGGCCGTATAAACATGTCCAAACCATCAAACATCGGGTCTAACCAGACCCTCATCCGACACTCAGAACACACTCACTTTATCCAATAAAAATATGGCTATCTATTCACATAGAATCAAGACTAAATGGTCCCGTCTGGAATTCTCCAGGGTTAGCCTGTCGGTCGCCTCATCTCGGCATCTGTCTTCCGACCCCTAGCCCCTGACCTTAGCGATACTGGGGAATATTCCGGATATCACTTGTCATACTTAGGTGATCTATAACCCGAAATATTGCTTTTGTGCACTAATGCGGTGCGGTGAATGACAACACTGGAGCTATGTAACGGCGACACACTGTTTTGGACCCTCCCGATCCCCCCCACCTCCTCGGAGCTCTATTCCGACCCCGACCAGCGCCGCATCGCGTACCTAGAATCATCCCTCGGCTCTTTTAAAAATTCTTCTTTGCTGACCCGATCGAGATGCAGCTTATCGAGTCACTTGCTCCCCCATCTGAAATCTATGTTACCTATGACTCGTCAGCTACCTCTTCGCCGCTGTTGGAGTTCGCCCTAGTCAGGCCGCCGAGTATATTCCGCCCGAGAAGAAGGCCTCATACGTTTTTATACCTAACTACAAACTCGGAGACAGAGGAAGTCTGCGGCTGAGTCTTGTCGGAGAACCGCACCTCGTGTCCCACTTCGGATCCGTCTACTTTCTCGCGCTCTGTGATTTGAGCCCCTTTTGAGGCGTGTCTAACCAATGGGATTACATTGTCCCCACTACAGTATTAAGCCTGGCAGAGTGTATAGAACGCTCACTCGACTACTGTAAGCGCATGCCACGATACGTCTTAAACCACAAGAATGATCCACAAATATCAGTTTTTCAACCCGTTCTTGCTTATATACTGTGGTACTAGTGATGCCCTCTTGATTGTGACCTCCTGAATTTAAGACAGGAGTCGAATAGCATAAGCGGGCTGCTCGATATACAGCGGCTGGTCTTACTGCGTGGATTTTGTAGTATCATTTTTAGAGTGGTCGGCCAAATAAAGTACTAGCATGATTGTAATACTGACAAGCAGATGGCTTGATTGTGCAGAAGGCGCTGAACGTGCGCACCTCCCAGAGCGAACCCTTTCTGCTTGTTTTTGTTTGGTGTTGTTGGAATACACACCGCTCCCACTGCAATTCACCATGACGGTCGACTTTCCTTCCACGCCTACCCTCGTTCAACTTGATTGTTTTGCGCTCCGCTCTCGATTGTACGGGTATGTTCCAAGGCTTTCATTTTAATTCAGTCTTTTGGGCAATTGAAATCTCGGTCGTCCCGGCTGCCGAACCACGCGAAGCACCGTGTCCATACCGTTATTTTTTTTCTATTCAGAACTCTATACACTGGGGGCATGCCCTTCTCCATTCTGCCCGTCTAGGCTATGACTCTCATCCGGACAGATCCTGAAGGAATCACCGCGTGTGAACCGAGTCAACCTGTTACGTGAAATGTCATGTCGAATTCAAGTGTCTGGTATGACCGTTCCCGACTCTGTCTTGCCATTTTGGATGTTAATCCCGAATACTCCACTGGGCTGATCTAGTCCTGGCTCGAACGCTACTGCTTGTTTTGCAGCTCGTGACTTCCATCGCCCCTATCTGCGCTACTCGTCTCTCCGAGTTTATACATTTGTCAGCTACGCCGCCGGTCATCGGGCCTGAGACTCTATGATTAGCAATTAAAAAAACACCGTGGACACGAGATTCAGCATGGCGCCTGACTCTGCTTGACGGCTGGGTTACTTTATTTAGTAAAGACCGCACAGCCAAGGCAGTGATGAGCGCCGTTCCGACCGGACCAGATGGTGAAGAAAATATATACTGATTGAGCGCCAAGAGCTTTCCGTTATCCGGCCGGGTCGACGGCAGTATTTAAGCCTAATGCATGTGCGACTACCAGATGGCATACCTCTTCCACCTCTTCGCTCATAACCAAGAACCCTTCTCGTATCGTTATGCGTTTCACTTCTATTTACGCTCTCTCGCTCGTTGGTGCCACTCTCGGCTCCCCAGCCCTGCTTCTTGCTCGAGATGACTGGAAATATGCACTCGGATGGGATGGGAAAACGGCAACACCTGCCCAGCTGGATCCGAGCAACGTGCACAAGCCTACACCTGGTGTACGTCTAGGGGGTAGAATCCGTTACGATGATACTTATGTAGTGTTACGCACAGGTTCCCGCTCCTCCAGCACTAAGTGGAGGTGTATATTTCTGTACTGATGCAGATTTCAAAGGCCAATGTGTGAGTGGACTCTCATACTCGGATCCGGCATGTTCTGAAATCCCCTATATCGGTAGCTATATGTGGCCAAATTCGCGTAAGAACTTTCACGGGGTGTTGAGACCAAGAGAACCTAATAAACCTGGCGCTTCAGATCGGCTCAATGCGTTAACTTTGGTAATGAATTTAACGACAAAGTTACCAGTTTTGGACCCGATCCCGGCCTAGCGTGTTTGCTTTGGAGGTGAGTCTCGCCATCAGAACCTGTTGGATTGAAACTAAAACCATCGCTCAACCTAGTGCCTGGGACTGCCAAGGCTCTAATCCGGGAGGGTACTTTGTCAACCCGGGTAAGCTGGCTCAAAATATTTTTATGCTGTGTCGCTAACTCTTCGTTCCACTAGGGTCTAAGAACCTAACAGATTACAAATTCAACGACGTAGCCAGCTCATTCGTGTGCAAGGCCGCGTGATTGACGAATCAATACGAACTGAATATGAGCACATTAAAGAAGTGGTGAAGTTCGCATACAAGAACATTCGTTCTGCAATTATCTGTGATACCGTTAACGTTCTTCCAATAATACAATGCTCCTGTTTCCATCTTTTCCAGTGTTGATAGGGAGTAAGCTCTTGTGCCGCGAACTGTTTGATGGTGGATATATAATTAAAGTCATGTCTAGCTCGTTAGCGTGCCACCGTTGGCCATGAACGTTTGACCTAGTTGAAGTTCAAGGGATCAATCCATTTTATCTAGCGCTAATGCGCCGCCTGACCTGTGATGTACGATGCACCTTCGGAGGCCAGAAAGCTAACAAGAGCCGCGATGTCTTCAGGCTGCCCGACCCGCTTGATACATGCCCCCCGTGGTGCCTGTACGTCGCGGACTCGTTCAGCCCTTAGTTTACCGCTCGTTTAGAGAGAACCATACATTATCGGATGTCCTTGTAGAATTGTCCTCATTGGCCGCGGCTGGACAATCAGGCTCCCATGGGGTATGGTGGGTTTCAAGTTAATCACTTACACATTGGCGTTTCAACCATCCCTGGAGCGTACGCATTTACCGTGATCTTATATTGACCCCATTCGAGCGCCGCAGTTTGCGTGATTGCTCGGACGCCGAACTTAGAAACAGCGTAAGAAAGATTCAAAGGGCGCGCTTTGGCCAATAGCATGATTTAGACCGAACTAAATATAATGCAAGTAAACCTACATACCTATAACCCCTCGAGTGCTCGACGCGCCAATAATTCTACCACCATTTCCTTGCTTGATCATTTGAGCCGCAGCAGCACGGTAGCAGTACAATACGCCTTTGCAGTTGACCGCCATGATCCTATCGAATACATCGTCTGACACTAGTAGAAAGGGGTATCAGTCGAGTAAAGTAGCACACAACTTGCAATAACCAGTCTGTACCGTCGAGTATAGAATGAGACTGGTGGATTGCTGCATTTGCCACCATCTGTGAGGAGGATGGACAGCCGAACTGATGTTTAGTCAATAAGACGTACAATATCGAGTCCTCCCAGATCTTCGACCGTCTTTTTTACCATAGCTTGGACTTCACCCTCTGTTGACACATCGGCCGTGATTATAATTGATCCGCGGCCATGCTCCTTGATTTCGGCGGCCAAGTCCTCGAGCATCTGTCGTTTGTGATTCAAGTCATTCACAGCTACGTCGATTCCATCTATTGCGAGCCCTATGAAATCGAGCTCGCATGAATTAAAGATTTTTAGGCTATAATATTGACTCACTAAGCGCGATCGCCCGCCCAATACCTAACGGTAACCATCAGTCATAAGAGACTGTCACTCCATGCGTACCACAAAACCTTGAGCTGCTCCCGTAACAATAGCTACTTTTACCATCTTGGGAAAAACGCAGTTTTCTTACAGACAATAATATGCTCGAGATTGTGGTTGGAAAGATGGAACTGATTTGAGGCAACTTGTCGGAGATTGGTGGCTGGTTCTGGTGCTGTATAGTACCAATACCATGTCGATCATGTCAGCTCATGGGACAGTCGAACGGAACATTTCATCAAGAACTGCTTTTCCATAAGAGCAAAACGCATGGAGAGGCTGAATGGCAACAGTAGATGGGTTGATTCATGTGAAGTCTCTGGCGTAATAACTGGTCCCTTTATTTGCCAATAGTCGGGCAAAACTGACATTACTGTATCTTCCGGCACTTGCAAGTTTCACGAGGGCCGCGATGCGATCTTGTTGGCACTGGCGCTTCGTTTTCCCTTATACATTTGATTGTCACAAAAGCGAACGCCATGAGGATACCACACTGAAGACCCCGTTAACGCTACAGCACTCTAAGGAGACTCAACTTCGAATATTTACCGTAAGGAAAGTACAAAGCTACTAGTTGCTGTGTTGTTTCCACGCCATTTGACAATCTCATGACGGGCTCTGTAGGAACCAAAGTCAAGGTGAGGACCTGAAACCTTGCGCATACGAGTCGAACTCCAACCGAAATGAAACCGACCAAATACCGCTATGATGCGGGTGTTGTGGGCTAAGCTAATATAGCATAATAACCTCCCAATTAAGTTGCAACTTGGTCAAACAGTCTTGGAGCGGGTCGCGCCGACTCGGTCGCATCCAGCCGACGTGTTGTTTGGCCATATTGACAACCCCGCACCCTTTGTTGCTTGACTACCCCATCTAGTAAAAGTTATTGAAACACGTGTACTACCACACATGCGGGACACAATGCAGTGGAATAATTGCCACGCCACGTTTCCCCTTGTATCTTTGTGCTATCATCTGATATAAAAGAAGACATTTTTTACGACTCGAGGCATCTTATCCCCCAGTCTATCTTCTGCTAGTAGCTTGCCCCGACAAGGTCATCCGAGACTATAGCTTGGTTCGAAACATGCCCATCCGCCAGAAGATCAAAAGCTTTCTTAGCAGTCAAACGAGTATTGGAGCTTCCTCGAATAACAGTAGTCACTCAAATTTGCCACCGCCATCCCCAAACCCATCGACTCAAACTAGCCCTCTGCCGAGCAGCAGTCCTTCGCCTGCACCTCCTCAGCACCAAACACCACCTGGTGGAGCTTCAACGATTACAACATCTCTCCAACCCGTCGCCTCTAGCTCCTCAGGCCCCGTTGCTCCCTCTTCCTCTCCTTCGGCTTTGCCTCCCCAGGAAAACGAGTTGAAGGCTCTAGCGCCATTGAGGACTCAGTGCGACGTACCCTTTGCCACAATCGCTGCAGAACTGGCACCGATTCCAGGCATCAGCGCTTTGGTGGAATGTCTCGACACCGTGTTCCAAGCTGTTGGGAGGTCAAGGGTAAACACGTAAGCAATATCTTCATCGCAGAGTTAGCACCATTTCATCGCTAATGAGACACCCAGGGAGCAATGGAAGCTACTACAAGGTCGATGCGTGATGGTTGCTCGCATGGCTGGTGCGCAAGTGACCAACTATGGTGGACAAAGCTATAATGGAGTACAAGAGGCGTCTAAGCTCCTTCACGAGTACGTTGCTAATTATGTGTGGCTGCTATGTTCATCTGACTCTCTTTGGCAGCACGATGAGCTTGATCGGCCAACGAATTGAGTATTGGAACCGGATGGACGGAGTCATAGCCTTCATGAATTCCGCCAAAATTAGCGAAGAGATTGCTTCGTATTTCTATGACCTCGACAAGTGTTTGGTTCATTTTTCGGTCAGTTTATTTATCCTTACCATTCGATCAAATGTACTTGATATTATATGCAGTATGCCGTCGATGTCGCCCATGTACAATGGATCGATGAATTCACCGCCGTCCAGAAGGCAGAGCTGGCCGAGCTTAACAAACTGCGCCTCCTCTTGGTGGACGTAAAAACTGACCTAACTGGTATTGGTCAAAATCAAGATGAACTCGTGACTATGACAACAGACATACGCGATATGCTCCGTCAGACTCTTGTTGCCAAGTCCACGGTAAGTGAACTAGGCATGTCCAGATGTATAGTTATAACGCCGGTCAACCCTCCCAGATCTTGCAAAATCCGGCGTCTACTACCCCAGACGATTATGCCGACACCGAACAGATCGTCAGAACGATTAGGGCGGTCACTGGCATGGAATTGCCACTCGAATTGCTTGTCGGACGACAATGTATTACGGAGGGCAAGCGACCCCTCAAGCAAGGTACAACGTGTGATGTTTGGCTTGCATCGTTCTTGGGAGGTGGTGTCAAGGTCGCCAAGAAGGTGTTTAGGGTTGGATCTGCCGAGAGAGAGAACATCGAGAAATATGCTCAAGTAAGTAGAACATACTAGCATCTACGATCGTACGCAAACCCGACTTGCAGCGTTTTTTGCGGGATGCCAAGCTCTGGTCAACCTTTAGGTCCGATTATACCTTACCATTCCATGGAATTGGTATGGAAGAGTTGGATGACGGGGGCTTTCAACTGTAGGTTTTGCCAGCTCTCGTATCGTTCAGTGTCTCACGACTTTCTCAGATATATGGTATCTCCACTCATGAAGAACCTGGACGCGGTACGAACGTCAAAATACGAACTGCTGCTTACCGACTGTTCTGATACAAATCCATCTAGGTCACGTACTTGAAGACTCATCGGAGCGACCCGAGCATACAGAGTGACATTTTACGTATCGTGCGTTCTCAATCTAGAATACCTTCAAACCTGCTCTCAAGTATTTTTGATAGATCACGGACGCAGCTCGTGGATTGCAATACCTTCACGATAAAGACCCTCCCGTGGTACATTCCGGTATGCAAGGGAGCAATATCTTGATTACTGATACTGGAGGGGGTGTTCTCGGCGGATTCGGCTTGACAAAGGTCGGTTAAACCCAGTATTCGGGAACCCGCGTTGGCTTACCGCATTCCCTTCAGGCCCTCCAACATAAAATACCCGGTGAAAAGCTGCCTACGGCTATTATGACGGGAATGACCGAGGCTCAGCGTTATATGGCAAGTAATTGCTGAATCGAAGACCGACCTATTCTGAGTGATTGTCCCCACTCTAGGCCCCTGAGATGCTCGGTGAAGAAAATCCAGAACTAAGGACACCGTGTGATATTTGGGGGTGGTAAGTGCTTAGTTGCTGCCCACCAGCCCATTAACGGACTATTTTTCATCTATTATCTATAGGGGTATGGCAGCACTCGAGGTAAGCGTAATTTACTGCCAGCATTCAGACGACGCTAACGCTCCACATTCACAGATCATCAGTGGGAATATGCCATACTATCATTCCAGATGGGCCCAACTTGTTGCTACCGAAATCCAGAAGAAAAAACTACCGATTCGGGCCAAGTATCCCAAATTTGAGGAATACGCACTCAAGCCAGACCCGATGTGGGCACTTTTGGAGAGATGTTGGGCGTACGAGCCGGGCGATCGCCCAACGATCGACGAGGTAGTTGTGGTACTCAAGGGGATGGCTCGCTCTTAAAAATCGGCACCGCGAGGGGGCGTTGAGCTATGTGGCCACCAAATTTGATACTGTAGCATATACGTGTGTTATGTTTTGGAATAGATTATGCGCCTTTGTGTTTGGATAGCAGGCTAATGCTCAAAAATACAGTTATTTTTTCGATGCAGCCTCTCAGCGCCGGTTAAATCGAAAGTGGTCAACAGCACCTTAGCCGAATCCAGGGATATGACCTGTAAAGCGCTGTCTAAGGACAAGAGGCAAACCCAGGGCAATATAGGGGAAATAACGACCCCTCACCCTGGGATATGCCCACCTAAGTCGAGTCTCGCGAATTTTATTGTTTTCTGCGCGATTGTATGCACTTCGAGGTTGGTGGCACAGTGCTTTCGAAATTCAGAGATAATCCTTGGTACCCAAGCGGCTTGACCAATCTGCGTTTGGACAACTTGCATATATGCGTACATTCCCCAATATTCGTTGAATGCACTAGTATAAAACCACCCGTTTTCTTATTCGATTAATTGAAAACGCTATGGCTCTGCTTGACTAGGCCCGACCAAGGCAAACTGACGGACTGGTAAGAAACAAATAGTGTTAATAACTGAATTGGCTGCGTACTTTCCCAAGAGAACATGGCTCTGGTGAAATACCAAGGCAGAGGACCTCTTCCCCGCCAACTGGTTTGAGCCTAAAGACAAGAAGCGATTAAAATGGGTGTCGGCAAACAAGATATTCACAGGCACTCACTTGTGGATACCAGGCTCTCCCATATAAATGGGGTCCCACTCGGTAGGGGTATCCATCACCACAACGATCTTGTTGTATTGCGGCTCCCCTTCGAATTCAATATACTTGCCAAATCTTAAGTTCTTCAGAGTGATAGTTCTTCCAGCTGGTCCCCTGGCAATATACCACTATATGCTGATATGTAAGCAGCGAAGAGACTGAGTCAAAGAGAACCACGGACCATACCTCATGCTCACTTGAGATGGCACCGAGGGGTGACACAGTGATAGCAGCGCCGAAACGATGATCGTTCAAGGTAAGACACTGCTGATGGGCAACGAGGGTAATATAGTGGCCCTCGGGAAAAGGAGACATAGTTGTGGCTGGGGGTAGTATTTGGACTCCAGCTGCCGATGTCAAACCTTTATATCTCCTGCAACTGCTATAAGCTGCACCGTATAAGAGTTGAGCATGGCCACACCGGACGCCACGCGGAAGTCGGTTATGATTAGTCATCGCCAAACAGCCCCCAACCTAGCAAAGGTAGCTTCGACGGTAGAAGCAAAACGAGGATCCCCTGTATGCCAAAATCATGTGTTGTGTTCCGCTATATCTGTGACTTCAAGTTTTCCGCGCAGGAAGCGCTCTTATTATCGTATTCAACCTCGATTAAGCTCGCAGCCTTATAGCCATTTTCATTGCATAGGGAAATTTACAGTTACGACAAAAAGCGAGTAGAGCAAAATACTGAAACTACCGAATCACGTTCGGCTCATCGAGACCTTCCAGTCTAGCTTCTGCTGCAAGATATTCTGCACACTCGACCCTAGACTTGTCGACGTTGACCAACATCAAAAGCACATATGACGATGCGCCAAGAGCAAAAAGGAAAGCAAAGGGCCTTGAGACCAACGGTATCAGAAGCGCCGTGTATGATACAGTGGTCACGTACATGTTATTGTTATGACTGTCGTCGATAATGGCACTCGATACGAATGGGCCAAGAAATGAAGAAGTTTTGTTAACCTAAGAGAGTGGCGTTATTCTTGGTATCAAATTTGGAACTTTGAAGGCTTACAACGCTGAAGAGGGCAAAGAATAAGAATGCTTTTCCTCGAGGTACCACTTCGCTAATCATTGTTTGGCTATACGCGTACCATGGACCAACAAAGATACCGAAGCCCTGGAATGCCCAGAACTGTATCCATGTGTGAGCGGGGACAGTCAGCGTAGAGAGATTCGAAATCAAACAAACCTCCCAATAATGCTTGAACCTAGGACACTCCGTTGGTAAATTGTCTGGAAATGCTACGTTTAAAAACCTCACCCGAATCGAGTTGTCCAGATCCCCACCATGCCCCACCCACATATCAACAATATAAATACGGCATTGAATAAAAGCATCTGGAAACATAGGAGCATATAAGGTTCATAACCGGATACCAAAGCACGAAGCTTACAGGTTTGGTCGATATGGTGAACCGCTTCTGTACACGCCAAAACAGACTAGAGACATCGGTTTAGTCAAAAGAACTTGACATTACGTTCGGGGCTTACTAGACTCCAACCAGTTGCGCCCCAAGGCCACAAATGCTCAGATACGTGATTTGTAACGTCGAATATGACACAACGCTAAACTGTAAAGTCCCAACAACGGTATAACATGTGGTGAGAACGTCTCCCCTAGAACCTCATCAGCGAGGCTGGACAGAAAATACGGAATAAGCTCACATTAGGAAATAGAATAGAAGATATAAGAACGTTTGCTTGAGCTTCCAGCACTCTCGCAATGCGACCCATGTTTGTAGCACTCCGATCGTCAGCAAAGTAGTACCGGGAGGAAGCCTTGCTCCAGGTCTCCTTTTTTCGAACACGAACCAAGGGATTGCAAACAGGGTGCAAACGCCTCCCAACAGAGCAATAACAACCGATATTGCTCTCGTGTTTGCCTCCAAGCTGCTCTCGGAGCGTAGGCCTTTGAGTACCCTGACCATCACAGCTAAGACCATGACTGTACCGCCTAAGGAAATAGTACACGCAATGTTGGAAATTCGATTGCGTGACAAGAAATCCAGGGTCAGGTACTCAACCCGCGTCGCCCCCCCAGCGTCGAGAGCCCGCTTAGATTCTTGCATCTCAGGTAGCGATCGAGCCAGTCCCGGAAACGCAGCGGTCCAGAAGGTGAGAGCTCCTTGGAATGCAATTGCTGCTCGGGCTTGTCAGCTCCAGAACTCGCCGGTTGTATGCTCTGACACACTTGTTTATACTTGTTTGAGCTCCGATTCGATTTACAGTACACCACTGATTGTCGAGTTGACAAGTCGTTCAAAACGATTCAAACTAATTCATTCATTGTAGCACACGTGTAATTTGACTTCGTACATCGGCGCGGCAACCCCTTCCCCTTATTCGAGGAACTGGAAATGCCATTCTGGCACCTGATCGAATGGACGCAAGGCAGCCTGGAGTAACAAACTAGTAAGCTGATAGGCACGGGGACCAGACGTGATTACGCACCCTTTGAGGGAAGATTTTCAACAGAGAAAGACCCAGACCAAGGTCGCCCGTGCCGGGAACCTCAAGCCTAGTAATAAGACACGATCAGCCTGGACGCGCCCACAATCGGTACATGCTCCAATACCCACTTGTAGACGTTACGTTCACTGCCGGGCCTGGGTACGAACTCGGTTGGAGTGTCCACCGCCACGATCAGGGCATTCTCCTGGGGTTCACCCTCATATCCAGCATACTTGCCGGATTTCACGTTCCTCAGAGTGATAGCGCCATTTGATCCTTGTTCAACGTGCCACTATATTAAAGGTGAGCAATGGAAGATGGTATTAATTGGACCATTGACGTACCTCTTGCTGACCTGGAACGCCGGTAGGGGGCAATAGAACGACAGGAGCACCGGGTTCGGACCCCTCCGAGGTAAGGCTCTGAGGCTCGCCCCTGAGGGTGGAGATAATGTAAGGGCCAGAGGGGATATGAGCCATGGTTGCAATTAGGTAGGGGGCGTGGTTGTTCCAGTGAGTTTTGGATGAGAGTTGAATGGCACCCAGCTAGCGTTTTTATCTCCCCACCCCGCCTTCGAACTTCTCTCGACTGATATCACACAACGTGCGTATGGCGCATACACACATGTATTCCAGCTCTATAGTGATTCGGAGATAGATGGGTTCTATTTAGCCAGATGTATGACCGGCTCCATGTCATGAGTGCTGCTAAGCACCATACTCCAAAGTATTGCGTGCGATTTGCGTGCGGTTCAACCTTCCATCTCGTTACCGAATGCTCAATTTAGCTGATCTGCTTGCGCAGGCGCAAAGTACTAACATATTAGTAGGCACTTCGATTCAGCTGCCCAGCTTGAAGAGTTCGTGTACGCATGTGCGTCGGGCAAGCTAGGTGGTACAAGCAAGCGTACGTAAGCTCACGTGACCCGACAGATATCCTAGCCACGTAGCCACGTGCTGGAGCCATATGCTGTAGCTACCGATGTCGAATCAAGTCTCGGGACACTGATGCAGTTGTAGTTTTTTCATAACATATCAAGTAAAAGTCCATGTAATCAAAATAGGTATCCTCACACCAAAAATCAAAGCCAACAGAAAATATAATCCAACGCTCGAAATCAAGCCCACGGATTCCCACTCAAACTGCTCTCACTCGCACCAAACGTGTTGGTATGAACATACGCATGCGGCGGAGGCGTCATTGCGCGTGCAACCGTGACCTCGGTCGTGTCCGCTTCCATCACCTCGGGTCCACCACCATGTTTGTCGTCTGTCTCGTCTTCTTGCCTTTCTTGTTCGTTGTTGCCGACGTCTTGTACGCGGATTTTGGTTTGGTCGACTGAGCCGCCGCGACGTTCGTGCTCTTCAACGGATACCTAAGACGCGCAAGTGAGCATTCACGTTCGTATGTTTTGAATGACTCACGGGTGAAATACTAACCTCGACGTCCCTTCCATCATCCAAAACATATCCCCTCCTATACACCTTCTTCCCTCCAGGCCTCAACGCCGGGTCACCCTTGCGCCGATCCCAAGCAGCCTTGGCCTCTGCCGCACCCGGGTCTTCGACAACCAGATCCACCGCATCAGGCGGAAGCGGCCTCTTGCCCGGAGCAGGACTCATCCCCCTCGGCGTTTGCGTCGCCGAACTCATATTCGAGCGCGAGTGACGTGGGGGTTCAGGCCGCAGACGCGCCTCGGTGCCCGAACCCGAGCTCGAACCAGGCTTGGACTTGGATTTCGATTTCGACTTGGTCCACTTCATGTCCACACCCGCGACACGCATGTCCGGTCTCTTGCCGTCTCGCATGTCGATATCCACAGGCGGGCCCGGCCTCGCTTCGAGCGTCCCATCCGAATCCGAGTCTCGTCGAGGCCGGGACTTGGGAGCCTCCCCGTCGGACGCCTCTGCCCACTTTCCGTACACGCCCCTCGGTCCACCTGCGTCCGTGGCACCATACCCCTTTGTCCTGGGCGCAACAACCACACCCCCAAGTCGTGGATCAAACGCCGCAGCCCTCTGGTCCCTCAAAATCCCCTCCTCGGCGTCCCACACCCTCGCCCGAGCAGCCTCGCTCGAACAATCGATCACAGGATAGTTGTAATCCCCAAAAACAAGCTTGCGCGCATCGTCGTACATTGCATCTTCGCGCTTGCTCTTGCGGAACCGGACAATCGCGAGACTGTTTTGGGACTCGAACTGGACGTCAAACGCGCCGGGGACCGTAAAATGGTTGGCCTCGTCCGAATCAGAGGACGATGATTCGGAATGAACGACTTCGGCGGCTTGGTCCTCGGTAAGCGGTGCGTAGCCCTGCTCTTCGTGGTATCGTTCGTCCAGTGCTCGGCGTGCCTTGGCAATCGGCCCGATTGCAGGTCCTGCATCGTCCGCAGGCATCGGCAACCAATACTTCTTCCGTCCACCAGCCGCATACCGCAGTCCAGCCCGAATCCTACGGTCCCGGCCTGTACCTTGGTGCATCCCTCCTTCAGCGGGTTCGTAGGCCTTGTAAGTAACGTCTCCGTGCAATGTCGCACGAGCATCCACCAGGACGTCGAGGAGCCCAAACGCGTCACGGAGAGCGTGGAGAAAGGGCATACGTGCGACGTGTTGCGTGGAAGGGTCGGTAAAATCGGAGGTGGAAAAGGCGAACGAGTGGGCAATGGCAAATAGGGGCATTTCGTAGCAGATGAGGGTATCCGTGATGGCGAGAGAAATGTGCTCCACATCTGTATACGGTCCGACTGCAGGACTGAGGTTAGATATATATTACGAGAATTGGGACGCAGGACGTACGGCGTTTGATGAGCCCTATAGAAACCAAGAACGAAATGGTAATAGATTGCCAGAACGAGAAAAACAGTATTCCCTTGACACAGAGAAACTTGGGCATGGGGCTAATAAAAAATATCAGTAATACACACATCTTTGGGAGAGAACACTCACCGGAAAGGCCTCAGGTCCGCATTAACACATACCCAGAACATGGCCAGACAATACAAACTCAAACAAATCGAGGCATTATACACGATACTGACATAGAGGTACCCAGCGTCGACACGGAACGCGCCTTCCTTGTACTTGCCAAGCGCCTTGAGCAAGAGCGTCAGAGCAGCCAGCACGGGCTTGACTTGGACATACTCTGGAAACCGGGTGTTAGCGGATGAGGTCACTATGATCCGGTTCGGCAAAAGTACTGACGCAGGATGCCACGCCGCAGGAAGAGAAAGGTAAAGGGGTCCGAGGCGTCGAGGTCGCGTTTGAAGAGGCTGACTGGAAAGGCGTGTTGTTTTGGTTCGCGGCCGTAGAGGAGGATGAGGAGCGAGCGCTCTCCGCCGAGGTAGATGAGTAGCAAGTGGAAGAAACAGTAGATGACGAAGGCCTAGGTGCAGTATGATAAGCTTATCCCCCGACAGGTGTCGTTTGGCCCACCTCGTATACATCTCGAATGACGTCGATGATGACTCCAGCCTCCAAGGAGAACAGGGATATATACGACGAGATACCGTAGAGCGGAACCATGACCATAATCCGAATAACCATTCTAAGCAACAGTTCAGCTGCCGGTCACACTCACATACCAAACCAACTCACCTCTGCAACGCCGGTTTCCTATAATTCTTCAAATGCGAACATATTGACCAAGTCGATACGACGGTCGCCACCGCAGTCGCAACACCGGCAGTGAGGAGAACTGAAAGCGGAAGACCAGAGCCAGACCCGCCTTCCAGAACGGTAGTGTCCGACATGGTAGTCGGGAGATGAAGAGCGCCGGGGGTGGCGATGGTAGTCGTGGCGGAGAGCAACCGTTTGGGCACATCACGGCTAAGCGCCGGGTGATCGGCATGACCTCACTGGGAACGATTAAAATGCTGATAAATACAATGTAAAAATACACATAATGTAGTATATCCTGAATGTACCCAAAGACCCAGTAGCCCAATCCCACCCCGCTTACGGGTTGATCCTCTGTTGCATAATCCTATCTGTCAAGGTCCACAAGTCTCTCGCCAGCTGCTTATCCCGAGCAATCGCTGCCGGAGCTGTAACCTTGCCCACCGGTGTCAAAAACTGCCCCTTGAACCTCCTTGAGTCCGCTCGTACATCTGGACTTGACGCCGCATAGACACTATTTCGTGCTCCGCCCGCTTCGTCGATGAAAAAGAGTTTGACGAGGATGGAGGAAATGAGGCCGAGAACAGGCATTTTTGATGTTGCTTCTTTGGCTGCGTCTGTAAAAAAGTGTCAGAGCGGAAAAGGAAAAGTCGGGGGGAACTTGCCTGTTGCAACGTATCCCGGATGTAATGAGAGTGTAATTATGTTAGAGCCCTCGTCGTCCAAGCGCCGTTGCAGCTCCCGAGTGAATAAAATATTAGCCAGTTTCGTCCGGCCTGCGCATACCTTGGTTACCATATTGAGCAATCATTAGCCAAATAGGGGCTTACTGTAACGAGTCAAGATATGCGACCACGTGTCGGGTTTCTTCGACGGAAACGGCTTGCTCAGATCAGAAGGGTCCGCAAATGATATTTGAGTACCCTTTCCCCACATGTTGTGCACCGTCGACGCGACCTAAAGGTATTGGTAATTAGTGAACGATCCTTTGTCTCAAACTGAATGGACATACATTTACTATTCGTACGTCGGTCTCGTTTAGAGCGCTCGTTTTCTTCATCAAAGGAAGGAGCGTTGTCGTGAGCACAAAGTGGCCAACATGACTACGAATGGTGGGGTTAGATGCGAGGTTCTGCCAGAGCAGCTAGGACTCACTTGGTCGCAAACATCGTCTCGATACCATCTTCGTTTGTTTCAAACGTGGCGTCGCCCCTATCCACAAAACCACCAGTCAGTCCCAAACCTCAGCAACCATACAAGCAGTAGACTCGCAAGCACGCGTTGTTCACTATACGAAACCCAATTAGACTAAAAATAGACTCATAAAACAAAAAAGACAACTTGCCAAGAACATCCAACCGATCCTCCATCTCCAAAAACGCATCCGCACTCTCTCTGGCCCTGCCAATCGTACTCAAATCCAACGGTAACCACCGTAACTCTCCCCCAGTCCGACCCGTCACCTCGACCCGGACCCTCGCAATCGCATCCTCGGCGTTTTTCTCGCTCCGCGCGCCAAGGTAGACCGTACCCCCAAGCCTATACAGCTGTTTCGCAGTCTCGAATCCGATCCCACGGCTAAGGTTAGTTCGTAAACCAGCTGCGGGTCAGTCCCCGAGACTCGAGCCCAACGGTAACCGCGGAGAAAGACCTACTTGGCACCCGTTACTATGAAGACTTTCCCAGACAGGTCAGGTTGTGCCGTAGAACCCCCGTAAGAGAACATAGAGCCCATCGTAGCGTGAAAAAAAAATTGTAGAGTTAGGGGAGAGGAGGGGGGGAGGTAGGTATGGAGGACGGTGAAAGATCGTGTGTGGGCGCGGCCCTGGTCGTGATAGAGTGGGCGCCACGGGAAAGTCACGTGGCTGGTCGTTCCATCGTACCATCGTGCCATATGAACGATCGTTCACTTTTTTGGCAGGTCCGAAGTTATTTATTCGCCCCTCGATCAATTGCTTGGCAATACCTTTTTTGAGTTAGTGCGAGGCGTGCTAAATTAGGGTCCTGAAGTGTACTCCCAACAGCGCTCTCCGACACACAACGTCCTTACCTTTCGGGTAGTACTCGTGACTCAAAGAGACTACTTGATATGCCCTCACCACACAAATATGTTTTGCTAACTGTTGGCCTATTGTGAGGGCATATGAGAGGTATATGCGCCCAGTCAACGATAGGTAGACCTCGCCGTGTGCTTATCTGTGAGTGCCACGGATAAGCCTCAGAGGCCAGAACCTTAGAAATGCAAAAATAACTTCGGGGTCTAGCTCGTGATACAAAGGTCCAGCCTGGTAAAATGCTAGGAAGCAAATAACAATACCCAGCCCTTGGCCTATAAGTCAAGCTAGTGCCGTGCTTCAAACTCTTGGGAAAATGCCTCTGGAGAAATCACGCTATCTAAGCAAAAGCTCAATATTGTTTTCTAAAACAGAATGCGTAATCATTTACCTATTGGCTCCCTTTAGTGTATGACTGGCCGGAATCACGGTTTGTGACAGGAGGTCGATAAACTACATCCCCCGACCCCAATCCAGATTCAATTACTCCACTTTCTTGGGGTGAATGGTGCAGCCCGCACGGTTTCCCCCCGCCAAAAGTGCATTCGGGACCTGAAGAATCGTTATGATAACTCCGGAACTCTTTGACTGATCAAGGAGACTTACAAGGACCACTCAACCACTGCGCACAAGCCGCAGATATAATCAACCACCCAGCCCAAGCCGACATGTACATAGATGCCGTTCCGATAAAAACGCTCCCCAGGAATGGAAACATTCGCTTGAGCCGGTAACTTGGGCACAGGTAACTTGTCACCATCTGTGAATCTTCAGGCAAGTCCGCCAAGTTCCCGAGTGTAATATTTTGTGGGAGCCCTGCACGGAGCATCTGTGCCCAGGTCTGGTAGGGTGCCACTACCCTTCCATAATAGAACGACATGCTGTCATTGCGTACCCACAGGTTAGGGTCGATCCCACGGGGAGCAAGGTTGGGAAGAAACGTATCGTTCACCGCTGATAGGTTAATGAAGATATTGTTTGGTCCTATGTTCCCGAGATCCAGGTATACGGCATTGGTGACAGCGGCGGCCAAGTTGTACACCGTATCGTTGTAGATCCAGGCCAAGCCCATGGAACCGTCATGCCCACCCAGAGTACCGTTCGCATAAGTGATGGAAGTGGACTCGAACTCACGGGTTGTGACGTTGAGGACGGTACTCAGAGAAAGGATAGGCGACGAAAGACGTTGGTCGCCCATGATCATAAGCGAGTCGGTGGATATAACGTCCAGCACCGCGAAAACGACCCTGCGGTAATTGCGGGAGCTTTCCTGCACAAAATCAAAAACGTTCGTGTGGAAACCGTAATACTGCCCAACAAAGTCTTTGCTTATCTCGTCGGCAAACGTGACACTCGCCTCCATGTACATGTTAGCCGGGGTGTCAGGGCAATATATGGCGCTCTACAAAAGACTTGACTGTGAGCCTTTATGCCTCGATACTTACAATTCGGTATAGCACGTACGGTTACAGTCTGAGTATAATCGATTAGACTGAAATCGAATCGAGATTCGTACACATAACAGTCCTTGAATGATGCGCCTTCGTAAGTGATGCGAGTTTCATCATGAGCATCTCGCGCCGTCGAGTTCTGCCATGCGCTGAGGACCTTATACTCGAACAAGGACGGGGTCAGACGGATGACGTCTCCACGACCAAAGTCTTTCGGCTCGCAGGAAGGAGGCTCTCGGCGTAGCAGCCGCGGGACATGAGCTTTATTCCACCACTCTGGAACCGTATCGTTGGGACCCATGTTCGGACGAAGCACGGGTACCAGCTCATAGCCCGACACTACGACTGATAACCACTATCAGCTCAGACCGAATAGCATATACGGTTATCGTGTCATTGACTTACTGTTGATAAGCACCAACGCTGGTAATGCAAGTAGGATGAGTACAATCGTGAGAATTTCAAATAGTGGTTTCTTCGGATACGGATGAGTGAGGGGGTATTGTATCAGCCCCATTATGGTTTCGAAAGTTGTTGGAAACGAAATAGAGAAAAATTGATGATGTTGGGGGGTGCGCCTAAAGTCTACGCGGTGGAGGGATGGGGGTGCTTAGACAGCGCTCAAGCTGGCATGGAATTTTATGACACTCTTCAACCGTCAACATACGATCGGATTAGGGCCGCATACATGTGTTTACACGTTTCTGAAATGAGGAGCGAGCATGTTCCTGACATGCGTATCGCTGGATCATGGATCCCATGGGGCTTCCTAGATCTACCTGGCGCCTCCCAGTGCTCCCGACCTCCACCAGTTATAGGATCTCCTTTCCCCGTCGCCATCGCTAAAATCAAATTTCTTGTGGGACCAACCTAAACAGACAAGAGGTTGACCTGATCTCCAAGGTTTCGATCACACAACACGTGGTTCAAGAAATAATCGAGGGCGGATCAACCAACGCTTGTAAGGCAAGATCGCGGCTATCATTCATGTCTTGGCCTTAATGTATGCGCATGTTCGTCAGCCAAAGTTGACCTCGTGTGTGATTGCCCCTAACCACATGCAGATCCAGGCTTGATCCGCAATGTTATTCTCATCCCACCATGTATCCCAAACATTTTGGTTCACTCCAGTGCATTGGCGCCGTTTTTTCAGCGCCGCCTAAGCTGTGAACGAGAGGGCCTCGTTGATTGCACGCATACACAAGGTTATAATGCTTAAAGCTACCCTGGTTTACCATAAAGCTTAATAAGCGCCAACAGTTGGTTGTTTACTCGAGGCTGGCGCCTAGGTTGAACTCGGCACGCATAGCTGCCGTTCTGCAGATATATTTTCCGCCTTATGTTATCCTCGTGGCCTCTGCTCATCCTCACATTTATTCGGCTCAGGATCGGCACACCTGCTAACCCGTCCATTAACTCTGTCAAGCCCAACCCGCTGGCCCCCCGCTCAAGCTATCCACACGTCGGTTATCCTTTCTCTTGCTTCATTTTTTGCAGCGCCGCTTGGTTGGCCACTAGCCAGCCTGTAGTTTCGTTTCTTAGGGCAGCTTAGTATCGATAATGTCCTTCAACTCACGCTCTTTGTAGCCAGGTCCACCATCACAAGTATGAGCTCTGTTTGGCCAGCTAAATTTTCGGGAAATTTTATAATAAGTTTTATATACTGCAAACACATAGAGCGTTTACCGACAAACGGGCTAGCGATCTCTTGGGGTGGCTGGACCATCGGCAAGATAAAATGTACGCCCTGGGTACTGATTACCCAGCTATGGGGGTCGCGACACACGCGGGGCCAAAGTGCGTTGCAGCTTGGGAAGGAAGGGGGAGTCTCACTCGTGATGGGACTTTGCCAGCTCGGATGAATCCCGAGTTATGAGCTCAACAATTGAGTCAACAATCCAACTGAGTGATGAGTGTATCCTGTGTCTGCGTACACATGAAGGGATGGCTAGATTGGCCGCTACCGGTCCTAATCAAGGATCTGTATAGGTGCATAGCAGCGTGTCCTTTTTGCAGTCTGTCGTTCCTTATGTAATCGCCACTCGATCCAGCTCTGGTCCGCAATGCGATAGCCCCGACAGTTAGGCGGGTTGGGTTTTGGGTTTGTTACGATCCGTTCAGTGATCCTCGTGAAATACACTATTATAAATACACTATTATATAAACAACCATGGTTACAATCATGATGAGTGTGGGGTAAATTATAACACACGAATATAGCTCGTCAATGGGGTCGAACTCGGATTGGCATGGTATATGTGTACCATGTTTGGCCTATTACAATGACATACGAGAGAGGCACCGTATATGCGCCAGCCAGCCATGGATAGACCTCAAGAATCTGCGTATCCAATGATCTTGAGGCTAGAACAGCAGAAATGCATCGATAATTATGGGTTTATTTTGCGATACAAAGGCCCAGCCCGGCAAGTATGACCAGCAACAGAATTCAACGAGACTACTCCCTATGTTCCCGCAACACAATAACCGAAACGCAATAGGGCGGATTACGCGCTTTTACAGTCATTTCAACACCCTCCACTCAATTCCTGCCTAGTGTAGGGTAAATCATGACACGTGGATGTAACTCGCAGGTTTAAATCGGCTCCAAGTGCTTGGCCGAGTTTGAGGGCTTTGAGCTACCCAATGATACATATATGTCGTATCTGGCCTATAGAATGATGGCATATGAGGGGTATATGCGCCAAACCGACTATGGGCAGACCTCGTCATGTGCTTATCCGCGACAGAAATGAGCTTGAGAGGTTAGAATCACAGAGACGCACGAATAATTGTGGATTTAGTTCGCAATATATAGGTCCAGACCGGTGGGTAGAACTAGCAACAAATAGCAATGGCCAGACTCTTAGCCTGGTCGATTTAATGCCATACTTCAAACTCTTGGAAGAACGTCTCTTGCGAAATCCCTTCTGATTAAAATCTCAGTAATTCTCCCAAAAAAACGCGCGATCATTTACCTATATTATTTGCTCGCTTTAGTGTGTGAGTGGCCGGAATCACGGTTTGTGACAGGAGGGCCATGAGCTATATCCCCCGACCCCAATCCAGACTCAATCGCCTCACTTTCTCGGAGTGAAGGGTGCAGCCTGCATGACTCCCCCCCGCCAAAAGTACACTCGGGACCTATGAAATTGTTATGATTATTCTAAAACTCCTTGACCGATCAAGGATACTTACAGGGACCACCTAAGCACCGCGCGCAAGCCGCAGATATAATCAACCACCCAGCCCAGGCCGACATGTACATAGATGCCGTTCCGATAAAAACGCTCCACAGGAATGGAAACATTCGCTTGAGCCGGTAACTTGGGCACAAGTAACTAGTCACCATCTGTGAATCTTCAGGCAAGTCCGCCAAGTTCCCGAGTGTAATATTTTGTGGGAGCCCTGCACGGAGCATCTGTGCCCAGGTCTGGTAGGGTGCCACTACCCTTCCATAATAGAACGAC